>CAUYTI010058981.1:0-33728 GCA_963575145.1 Galago senegalensis | reverse complement strand
GTGTGGTCCTGCCATTTACCCTCCCTCTATCAAACCTCCCCCCTCCCTACCCTTCCCACTCCATTTCTCTCCTTCAGCCTGGGCTATAGTTGTGTTCTATCTTTCATAACAAAGTGTGAGTAAATATAAGTAGGTTTCATACAAGTACTAAGTAGGTTTCATACAAGTACTGAGTACGCTGAATACTTTTCTTAAAACACTAAGAGAATCAGGACAATTATTTAACCTTTATTTCTTCCTCAAGAATGGGCATGAAGCCTTCAAGTCTTTTTACTCTACACCAGAGGTTCTTAAATGATAGTCCCTGAAATGGGCTTTAAGGGGGCAATAAAATGCCTAACGCTGTATAGTTAATGTTTTGCTTATTTCTGAGGATGGAGTCCAGGGTTTTCAAATTGGAATGAGACATAATAAAGATTAAGAATGATATTCTAAAACTCCCATAAATTTGAAACTTAACATACTTCTAATTACTACCCATGTGTACACGAGGTTTCCAAATCTAGACTTCTATCCTGAGCTACACCTGTGTGCCAAAAAAACAAAAACTAGAAATCTTCTACATCTATGACACGTAGATATAGTCCACATGTCACAGAACCTGCTCCAAACTGAATTCACTATCTTTAATAAGACTTCGCATCCTTTCAAATTTTTTATCTCAGTAAATGCCATCGTTACCAAGCATTTGAGTAAGCAATACAACTAGAAACCATCCTAAACATTTTCCTTTTTATCAGCCTGAAATCTTAGAGTCACCAAATCCACTTGACCATCCTGTACTGTGTCTAGGATATTAGGATTCCACTCTACTTTCCAATATTTTCCATCGTAGATTTAGCTTAAGTCCTTACTATTTCTCTATACCTGTAAATTAGTCTCTTCTGCTAGTTTCAGTCTTCTCTATGCAGAAACATTGCTTTTCCTTTTTATAAATTTCAGATGAATATAAGGGTGTAAATGTTTAGGTTACATTGTTTTCATTTGGAAGGCAAAGGTCAAGTTGTAGTCCAGCCGTTCACCCAGATGGCAGACTGAACTCCCTCACATTGTGCACATTAGGTGAGGTTCTGCAAATTTCCCTCTCCCCTCTGTCCTCTCCCTTTCCCCTTTGCGGGACTATATTTGTGTTGTATAGTTTGTGTGGGTGTGTTGCTGTTTATGCACTGGTTTCATATTACTCCTGAGGACATTGGATACTTTTTTTTTCCATTCTTGACATGCTTCACTAAGAAGAAAATGTTTCACCTCCATCCAAGTAAACACAAAAGATGAAAACAAAAGTGTGTGCCTTTCCTGTGTCTAGTGTTTGGATACAGGCCAAACACAACTTATCTCACTGTAAAAAATATTATAACATTATATAGTTACATAAAATAATAAAGAGATTGCTCTCAAATAATATCTGATATCTAGATAAGTGACTTTCAACCTGTGTATCATGGCATACTGCTGTGCCCTGAGACGATCTTAGCTATGCTGCAAAACTTTTAAAAGACCCTTAATTAAATTATTTTCAAAATAAGTTCAAAGTTCTTTTTTTTAAACCCTTTTTTCTTTTGATCAACATATTTTAAGTATACCACGGACATTTAGCTAGAGGTTCGAGTGTGCCGTGAGATTAAAAAGGTTGAAAATTGGCTCCATGTCTATAGTTCAAGCGGCTAAGGCACCAGCCACATACACCAGAGCTGGTGGGTTCGAATCCAGCCTGGGCCTGCCAAACAACAATGACAAACAACTACAACCAAAAAATAGCCGGGCATTGTGGTGGGCACCTGTAGTCTCAGCTACTTGGGAAGCTGAGGCAAGAGAATCACTTAAACCCAGGAATTGGAGGTTGCTGTGAGCTGTGATGTCATAGCACTCTACCCAGGACGAGATCTTGAAGCTTTGTCTCAAAAAAAAAAAAAAAAAATTAAAAAATGTCGATCTGGATAGATGGCTGCTTGCTTTCTTTGTTGACATCTATGACAACCACATGTCAGAGTAAAAGCACTCCAGAAAAGTGGGAATTTATGTTGTCTTCAGTTATGTAGTTCCTTTCAACTCATGGTATTGTAGTGTAGATTACATGCCAGATAGATTAATTTGCTGATCGTAGTATTTAGTTTTGATTAAACTAATCATCATTAGATAGACAATAAATTGATACTCTTTCCTTCAATGAAACCATGATTGAGACAATAATGCAATACAAGAACCACCAAACAATCAGATTGTCACAGCAACATTTCTCCCTTGTGCTACATCTCTTAAGTCATTGAAATAGTAAAAACAGTAATACTCTAACACAATTACAAGCCTTTGGTCAGAAAAATTGGACATTATTAAGAAGGCTATATAAAATATGGACTTATAACCATTATTGTTAACAATGTACTTCACCTAAGTATATATTATGCCTTGAAATGGAATTTAATGACAACACAAACCCATCAAAATTAACAAAATCTTTAAAAATAGTATTAAAACGATATTCACAAAGCTGGGTTCATTGAGTATGCCTGTAATCCTAACACTCTGAGAGGCCAAGGTGAGAAGATCACTTGAACTCAAGAGTTAGAGACCAGCCTGAGCAGGAGCGAGACCTGTTTCTACTAAAAAGTAGAACAATTAGCTGGGCTTTGTGGCAGGCACCTGTAGTCCCAGCTACTCAGGAGGCTGAGGCAGGAGGATGGCTTGAACCTAGGCATTTAAGGTTACTGTGAGCTCCACTAACAGCAGCGGACTCTAGCCTGGGTAACAGAACAACAGATGAGACTCTATCTCAAAAAAAAAAAAAAAATTACTCATGAGGTAAAAGTTAAAATAATTGTATAAAATATTTTTACCTCATTATGTTTTTCAATTGTATATTTTTATAATGTGTATAACACACATGTACAACAATTGACATATTTTCTTTGCAAATAATAATATAGCTATATTGGAGATTATTTGTTGAAAATTTTTACACATACAGATGTATGATTAAGACATTTTGAAGCCAATGATTTAGAGTATAAAATCAAGTATATTTCATAAATATACTTTCCTTCCTGAAATAGTCCATTTTCTATTCCTGCCACAGTTGGTATTCCATGCACCTTAAACCTAAGCTCGTGTGTCTGAGCTTCTTACATTTCTCAGGACATGTTTTACATATGACATGAAGTTTTTCCATGTAAGTCCATCCAGTTCATGGATCACCTTTAAGTCATTACCTGGTTAACTTGGATTTGACCATTAGAACCACATTCAGCAATTTGTTCCCTATAGTAAAACCTTCCTAAAGTACTTCCCACATGTCCATTTGGGTTTTGTTTTTTCTATTTGCATTTACTCCTTTGCCATCCAGCTCACAGCACTTTTATTTTTTTATTTATTTATTTATTTATTTATTTTTTTTTTGCGACAGAGTCTCATTTTGTCACCCTCAGTAGAGTGCCGTGGTGTAATAGCTCATTGTAATCTCAAACTCTTGGGCTCCAGTAATTCTTTTGCCTCAGCCTCCCATGTAGCTGGGAGTATGGTGCCTGCCACAATGCCTGGCTATTTTTAGAGACAGGGTCTCACTCTGTCTTAGGCTGGTCTCGGAATCCTGGGCTCAGGCAATCCACCTGCCTCCGCCTCCCAGAGTGCTAGGATTATAGGCGTGAGCCACCATGCCTGGTCACCACAGCACTTTCTTGTACAAACGTTCCCATCATCTTTCAGATAACTCCTGGTAATGGGATTGGACTGGAAGCTAAAATCTGTTCTCAGTAACACCAACTACACATGTGATAGAAACTAGTGAAAAGTTGAGCTTCTAACTTTGGTTGGTTCATAGTATCTTAACCATCTAATATATGGGTAAGATTCTATGTATAGCATAGTAGAGCCTATAGCACAGAGACTGTAGCTAATAACATTGTATTGTACTAGATGCTTGCTAAAGAGTAGAATTTAGATGTCTTCACCCAAAATAGAAAAGGTAACTATGCGAGATGATGGATATGTTAATTTGCTTATTGTAGTTATCGTTTCACTATGCACGGCAAATATCATGTTGTACTCCATAAATGTATAAAAAATTTTGAAATACATCAGAAATTTTTGTTACTACATTTATTCAATCTCAGATTCTGTGAGTAGTTGACTAATACATAATAAAAACTATTCCCTCATTGGCTGAGAAATGAGATTAAAAGACATAATTTCCTTGCAAAACTCAATAGTATGTGTTTCATATGAGAATAAACTTAAGATGTGTTTTCCCCAGGGGAAAAACAATGTATGATTCAATTATTTTTTTTTATCTGGCTTTAGTAGAGAAGAATTAATATGCACAGTTAATAAAACTGGATGAACGTTATTATTTTTAAATCCACACAGTATAAGTGAGAAGAGAGATTTGTTAAGTTTCTTTTGTTTTCTGGTTTTTGTTATTTTTTTTTTCCCCTGCTTGCTTCAACTGTAGCTGAAGAGAAGCCACTAGCGTACTTAGTAAATTAGCTGAAGCTATTGGGTAAGTGCCAATTCAATACAGAATTTCAGATCAATTTAGATGTATTTTCACCATTGAATTTTATTTTTCTCCTGTGAATTTTCAGACTGTTGCTTAACAGTTTCTTAGGTTTCATTAGCCTGTTTTAAAGTCTGAGGTCATACAGAAACCTAAAAATTTTAGGAGGGCCTTCTGAAATGTTCCTTTTACTACAAAATGTTTTAATACAGTATCATTTTTCATTTTAGATTTTTCTCTGTTAAAACTACTGATAATCACAAATTAGAATTTGGTAAGAAAATCGACTTTTCCATCTATTTTGTTCAGGTCCAGAATAAGAAATATGAGATATCCATGATGTATAAATAATGACATCAAGTTTGGTTAGTTTTAAGTCTTTTTCCTTTCAGGTTATTTTACTAAAGATTCTCCACTATTTACAATAAACTTTGGATAAACCATTTTCCATTATAAATGTGATCCATTAGATCAATGATTGGGGAGTTAATAAAAAAAATTCATGTCTGAGACACGAGTGTGCCTGGCATGGGGAAGGAGAAAGGGAGATGGATACAGGGTGAAGAGGGTCTAGATGGACATTTCAGAGGACCAAGACAAGGGTGTGCCTGGAAACAAACCGGGGCCAGCTGAGAAGCTATTCAGCTTATCCTCACGTTCACTCTATGTGAGGCTTTTAGACAACAAAGACTGGTTACAGTGGTGGTTAAAAGCATAGGCTTTGAGTACTAAAGATTCTTTAATTATGAAACTACTTATAACTTCTCTCTAATCGTCAGGACCACAGACATTGTGGGGAGTGTAGATCAAAAAGTCACACTGCATTTCTTTTAATGATGTCCCCCAAGGCTGAGGCCTGGGCTGAGACACTGGAGTATCCCTGTATTCAGGGGACATAAAATAGTTCCATTGCCTTTCACTTATTCTCACTGTGCACACTGAGAGTAAAGGGTTTTGAAGTCCAAAGCCCTCAAGTGCTAAAACCTTACTTTGCTCTCTGTAATACTACAGAATCTTCACACATGTGCCTGAGTTGCACAGCAGTGTCATTAGTGCTCAGGTACCCTATAAAATATTTTTACTAGTCATTTCCTTAAACTTGTATTATCCAAAATGTCTAAGGGAGACTGAACTCCAAGGTAAATGTGATGCTGGATGAGAGCCATCTTCCTTCTTCTTTGAAAACTGGTATGTGAATTTTGTTTACCTGTCATTTGATAATGTCAGGAAAGTTTGGCTGTCATAGCTGGGAGAAGGACACGGTTACCTTCTAGAATTTGGGGATGTTGCTGCATATCCAGTAATGCAAAGGACAGCTCCCCATTATAAGGGATTATAAACCTCACAACATCAATAGTGCTATAGTTGACAAACTCTGTGGTCTTTGACTAATAACTTCGACTTTCCCTTTTGTTTTTCTTTATTAAACTCTAGCACTAAACAGAACTTAGTGAATACTTCAAGTTAGTACCCCATCTCCAACATACTCAAGCATATACACTCCTACATAGGTGAAAAACAAAAACAAACATTAAAACCCCCATAATTCTGCAGCCACAATTAATATGATGGTAAGGATGAAGCGAATTGACAAACTAACTTGACCATTGAGAGGATCCAAACAGAAAAGTTAATTAGGAAGAAAGAGGAAAAACAATAATCCTCAGGTTATTTTCGAAGATTCATTTATACAGTACACCCCAGTCACAAACTAGATTTTCTGGTGAGTATATCTGTAGATTGAATATGAAGTGGCTTCAAATTTGGAGGTAAAGAATTTAGTGATACCCTGTAAAATTTCAAAAATTAAAGTCTTATGTAGATTCCATAGTACACTAAAACATAGCTACGTCTATATTTCAGCATTATGAAAATGATACGCTAAGTAATTTTTCATACCATAATTCTTTACAGTTATTAAAATGTCCAAAGTCATAAAACATTTTATAACAAGTGTTAATCTATAGTCGATTTCATAACTGAAAGTAAGAATTTAAGTGAAAAAATGTTAAAATCTCAGAAATAAATTTAACGAGCAATGTCACAATAACAAACCCTAGTTTAAGCCTGTCCTAAATAACAGAGAAGACGTGAAATGGGTACATTTGTTTGTAGATCTGTTAAATGTAATTTAGAAAAATTATCCAGCACTAATGCCCAAAATAAATGCAGCAAATAAACTATTTTCTAGGAAGTAATTTTATCTCTTTTCAAAGATTAATTTTCTTTATAACTGTAATATGTAAAGAATGTAGACAAATATGTTTTTGCCTCAATAAATCAATATTTTGTTGCAGTGGCTTCAGTCCAGATGTAAATGTTTGGAGAAGTGTTCATACCATCATTTTTATTGTTATAGTTTATAACATGAGACAAATAAGTTTTAAAAAGGAAGACACAAATGATTCACAATAGAGTAACATAAATACATGAAGTAACACATGTACAATAGATAATTCACTCTTAAAATTGTATTGAGTCAGTGATTCTCAAATACTTTCATCTCCATCACCTGAATTTCTACAGGAGAAGAAAGTATGAATGTGAGTTCTGGAAGGACTTCAGGCACATTTTTTTCCTTTTTTATATGGAAAAAAAAAACATAAAATCAAATTTGCCATCTTAACCATTTTTAAGTGACAGTGTAGCAATGTTAATTAAGTACATTCATATTGTTGTGAAACAGATCTCCAGAACTTTTTCAGTCTTACAAATCTGAAACTCTATACCTATAAACAACTCCCAATCTGTCCTTCCCCCTGGCCTTTGGTAAACATTCTGCTTTCTGTCACTATGAATTTAACTGCTATAGCTACCTCATGTCACTGGAATCATACAGTATTTTTTGCTTTTGTGACTGGCTTATTTTAATTAACGCATTGTCCTCACGATGTATTCATGTTGTAGTGTATGACAAAATGTCCTTCCTTTAATGAGTGAATAATATTCCATTGTGTGTATATTCCACATTTTGTTTATCTGCTTATCCATTGATGATGCACAGTTGGTTTTAATTAGTATTTCTCTGATGATTAGTGATTTTGAGCATCTTTTCAAATGCTTATTACTCGTCCATACAAAGTTTTGGATAAACATCGATTCAAGTCTTTTGACCATTTTTGAATCATTTTTTGTAGTTGTTGAGCTGTAGAAATACTTACATATCCTGGAAATTAATTTCATATCAGAATTATGATTTGGATATATTTTCTTCCATTTTAAAATTGTCTGTTTACTCTGTTAATCATGTTCTTGATGTATACCAGTTTTTAGATTTGGTATAGTCACATGTCTATTTTTACATTTGTTGCCCGAGCTTAAAGTGTTATTTATATACAAGAAATTATTGCCAAATCTGATGTCATGAAGCTTTCACCCATATTTTCATATGGGAGTTGTATAGTTTTAGGTTATTCATTTACATATGATTAATTTTTCTGTTAATTTTTATGCATGGTGTAAATAAGAATGCAAATTTCTTCTTATAAATGTGAATACCCAGTTTTACCAACACCATTTGTTGAAGAGACTGCTCTTTCCCCACTGAGTAGTTTTGGTACTCTTGCTGAGTATCATTTCACCCTATATGTAAGAATTTATTTCTGGGTTTATCTTTCTATTCTATTGGTCTATTTGTTTACCTTCCTGCCAGTACCACACTGTTTTGATTGCTGTAGTAACATGTTTTGGAACAGAAAATGTGGACCCTTTACCTTTTCTTTTCTTTTTCATTGTTTCAGGTTAATTTGAAAGTACAAAAACTCTTGTAAAACTAAGGAAAAGGGGGATATATGATTTATTATTTATATCATTGATGTTAATAAACGTCACCAGATTATTTTCCCATGTAAAGGCATGCTAAAAGTTATATTTCAAATATATGGTATAATGGGTACATTATACACAGGGTATATATTCAACTCAACTAGCATGAACGTAAACTAAAATACTAAAGTCCACCCTTAATAAGTAAAATGAGATTCTTATAACTTAAACCCGTGCTTGGAAATCTATTCTTAAAATTCTAATTAAAAAGAAGAGATTCAATCAGTTCTTCTGTAAACTGAGGACCGATTAAGTATATACAGTGCTATTTCTGCCAGAAGTCCATGTCTCCTGGGTCATCCTTCATATTATATTCAATATCTCCATTTTATACCCCAACTTTTAGCCCTCTATTCTTAAAAACTTCCCCTAGCTCTTAGGAATTTATTTCCCTTTATAGGAATACCTCCTGGATCCTTGATCTACAGGTTGTCTTTTTCTAACTCTGCCCAAAACATGGTCCTTCCCAAGGAACTGTTTCCCTGTAGCTTTCTTGAGTGGTTTCTGTTTTCTATCCCATCCCCTATCCTTTTCATTGTTGTTTTCAGACTATTCTCCTTTGCGGCTCTTAAAACCCCTTAACATTGAATCTCTTACGATTAGACGATACTCTTCATCAACTGTCCTTGCGGTCACCATGGAGAACTTTAATTTCATCTATTCCTTTAATATCTTAAATATTTTAGTTCCTGACTCACACTGATTCTCTTCATATTATTTTATGATTACAGGTGATTTCAAAATCCTGAGCCATGTTCTTTTAACACCCTTCCCTTTCAGCAATCAATTTCAATTCTTCCAATGATATCAACTTCCAAACCCCTTCAGTCACTAACTTACTAAGTTGTACCCTAGACTTTAGCATTACTAGTAAGTGGATTCATTTCATTAACAGCCATTTCCATCTTCCCATTCATAGGTCACAATTTCCTATTTCTACAGAATAATCTCTTTTGTGCCTGCCCTTCTAGTTCACAGAAAACCTTGAACTTTTTCCCTGTTTCGTATTTACTTCCCTCTGTGCCCGTGTTAAAAAGTCATGATAAACTCAATTGCAGGTTACCTATACAGTTAACTACCCTGTTCTCAGTTCAAAATATTATTATGGGAAAATGCAAAGCCTGACTGAATTCAAACTACTATCTACTTTGGGTTTTTACCCATGCAACTTAGCGTTTTTAAAGAGAAATAAAATGAATTATGACTTGTTTCACCTTCAGGTCATATTTACTAAATTCAGGTGGGGATGTCAGTGACGCATAGCATTTATTCATCTTGCCCGGGTCACTCCACGTGCTCACTCTTTAACTATTTTGTACATTTTTCTCCGTCATCATACTATTTAAATATCTTGCCTCATCTTCAACCTCAGCTGATCACTTTGCTTTCCACTTCGCTGATGAATAAAAGCAAGCCAAGTTTGCTTTCCCACGTCCTTCTCCCACATCCACACACCTATAAGCATCTGCATCCCAAGTATTAAGACTCCACTCTTGGCATTCATCTCCTTCACCTCTTCAAGCCATTGTTGTAGCACATCCCTCCACCCCAGGTACCTTGACTATTTCTCCTTTGCTGGATATTTTCCATCAAAATAAAGACATATGTTTTTCTCCATGTTAAAAAAATAATCTATTTAGTTTTACTTTTTCCTCTAGCTATTACCCAGGATTTTTCCTTTCTTTTGCAGAAAACCTCCTCAATAGCTATTCATTTTATCTTAAATTGATCTCATTAGGTGAACCCATTCTGATTAGGCTTTCACTTAGACATTTCCATTGAAACTACTCAGCCCTTATTCTACAACCTACCAGTAGTAACATTGATATAGGTGATCATTCCTCTCTGAAGTATCATTCCCCATGTAGAACATGCTGTACTCTAGTTATATTGTTATTTCCTTTGCTGTTCATTTTCTCTCTCTCCCTCTCTCTTTTGCTGGGTCCTTCTCATCTACTTGGTCTTTTGCCATTAGAATGCCCCAGTGCTCAGTTCTTTCACCTCTCCTCTTTTCTGGAGGTACTCCTGAGTTTGATAATTTTATTTAGCAACAGGGATTTAAATATTGATATTTAAATATTAACACCCATTATAGACTAATAAGAGTAAAATACCTATCTCTTACTTAGATAGTTCTCCTAGAAACTGATTCTTATATTCATCTCCAGTTAAATCATAATAGATAAATAATCTCCAGCATTAAACTCCCCTTTGCTAACCTGGTTCTCCCAAGACCTCTCTGTCTAAATTAATATAAATACCATCCTTTCAATAAAAATTAAAAGTAAGAAAGCAAGTTTAAAAAAATTGAAAATAAAGGTGTAATAGGATAGGCAAAGGAAAAAATATATGTAATATATTATATTTAGGAAATATAATATGTAATATTATATAATAATATATATATAATATATATAATAAATGTAACATAATATATAGGAAATATAAATAAATAAAAATAATAAAGGTGTATATATATGGACATACATGCATATATATGTAGTATTTATGTATGTATATGTGTATGTCATATAAAAATACACAACAATACATACATGTAACATTATTCAGTGAAAAAGAGGTTATCAGAAAAGGTCAAGAAAGTATTAAACTTTCAACAAGTGCAGATTAATTTTAACCTCATTTCAATCAATTTAAAAATTTTAAAGGGTAATTACGTTTTCTTAAAATACTCAATGTATAAAATCTGACACAAAGTGTAATAAAAAGTCTAAATAGTATTAAAACTATTGGAATTAGTAAGAAAAACTTTAAGCTCAGAGGGTTACAATGCGAAGTTATGAAATTATCTGTCACTAGTGAATGCATGGTGACAGGGAAATATCAGAGAACATATGAGAAAACAAACCATAGCACCACAAAGGTTATTTGTTGTTTGTTTTTTCTTTAGTCAGTTTTCCTTAATTTTTTAACAGATACACATTATTTTTCCACAGTTTGACGTTCTTTTTCAATGTTATTAACATCCTCAAAAGAAAGGATAATTATAACCAAATGATAGAAGGTTTTCATATTTCAAAATATGATGAATCAGGAACTTTGAACTTCATTTCTTTTATAGCACACTTGCAAGACAAGATGCATATATTTTTCTGAATTTACATAAACCAATCCTGTTGTGTGGTAAACTTTTCACATTTTAGAATTAGTTTGTGAATTTCATTTGCATGAAGTATAATTGAGCATAGAATTTAAAGAAGTGTGGAAATGGAAAACACAGCAAGGTACATATGATTATACAGATATAATATGACTTGTGTATTTATGTTACTACAGGTATATATCTCTATCCATACACATATCAAGGCAGCAAAATATATAATTTAAAATATTTACTTATATTTTGTTATAATTGTGTGAATGGTGATTAAATAGAATTGAAAATAAGGTACGTTTTTTGATCATGGGAAAAATTATACTCTATACCTCCATGTTATATTGACCTAATGTTATGATAACCTCGGTGTGAATGTGTGGTCAGAAATTTGAAGTGCTGTTGATATGTCTAAGAGACAGAAGTAATATATGTGTTAGTATAACCTGTAATATTTTCCTTCCACCTTCAAAACTGAAACAAGATCAGACTTGGCTTAGTCTGTTGTCGAGTTCCAGATGTTCACAGAATAAGTTTGCTGTCACCCTCTTAATCACCTTTCACTAGAGACAGAAATTAGAGATTGGCCAATTCAGGTGATCACTGTAGCAAGAGTTAGTTTCTCATATAAGAAACTGGTTATTTTAAAATGGTCAAAAGCTTATCCCTGTTTATACAACACTAAAATCCTCAGCAATGTCATTCATTCAAAAAATTCTGACATTTGAGACAGAATGTACAGTCCACTCCACTGGACTGTATTTCAGTTTTGAATCAGCAAATGAAATAAAATGAGTTATTTATATCTATTTTATAAGTAATAATTCATACTTTGTCTCCTATGAACTACTCACTGTCTGTAGAGGATAGGAGAGAATAAACGTATGCTGTGATCTAGTCAAATAGAATGTCTAATGAATTCACTGATCAGGTGAAATGTGTACGAGTGTGTCCGTGTGTGCATCTGTGCTTCTAAAAGGAAACTGTTTTATGTTTTTGAGTTTTCAACTTACTTCAAGTACACAAAAATGTTTAAATGAATATATTACTATGCCAAATATAAGATTTGTCCTATTCATATCCTCCGACTATTATTTATAATCTAAATATGTTAAATGAAACCATATTGCTAGTCTTACACTTTTTAGAAGATAATGGTAGAAAAGGGCAGAGATAAGATAAGACAACCAACTATTGTATTTGAAAAGGAAAAGTTTATTCTTGTTGAATGTTAAGTTAGAAAGAAATAGAAAATATAAAACATGCATGTACTGAGCTACATGACCCCATAAAAGATGTCTCAGAACGAGATACGGTAATTTTGAGTTAGAACTATGGAGGAAGAATTTTTGTAGAAGTTCAGGCTAAATAGCAAAAGAAGAGAGGAACAAAGAGTAAATCAGGAACTTATGAATGGTAGTGATCATGGGTTAGTAGAACTTAACTGAGCACGTTGACTGACTGCCATGTGAGTTGTATTTCACTTACACTAGTTTTGAGCCTAAGGTCTCATGAAGCACACGTAACTCACAGGTCTCTTGACCTATTTTGCCCTGATAAGACACTGTGGCCCCAGGGAAAACTTTTTTTCTAGTGTAGCAATGAGAAATGGATTAATTTAACAGTAAATTTTATCACTGTAAGTTCTTAAGCAAAGGTCTTTGGGATGATAGTGTCAGTTACAAAAAGTATATTTCAGGGATGCTGTGCAGTGTGGATTCCCAAGAGTAAGAAGGCCTTGGAGCGGGAGGTGATATGATGCTAACAACTATCAGTAGAATCTGAATTCCTTTTATGAGGAACATGTCTTTGTTTGGGAAAATATCTTGAAAACACTTTAATTGCATGAACAAAAATCCGGGGATCTGAGCTCCAAAAAACAAAAGTAACAAAAGACACCAGTTCAGAGAAGAGCTGGGAAGATGGCAGAATGGAAAGTACCAGAAATGTTTCTCCTCACCTAGACAACAATTCCATTTGCAGTATGTCTACCTGTGTTAGAACACTGGAAAAACTTCAGCTCTTAACAAAGTCGCAGCTACCCATCCTTGCTCCTTTTCATATCACTGACATCTGTGGATGTATTTCTAGAGCAGATTGAAAATAGCTGTGAGTATGCAAAGTGGGCAAAAAGGATGCTGTCTTCTTAACATTGGGCTCTCTGCTCTAATCACTCTGCCTCTCATCACAGAGGTGCAGGCAAAGAGGTGGGCGGCAACTCTTACTGCATCTCTCCCCATTGTTGCAAGCCTCTCATTTTCCCAATGATGTGACTCCAGGGAATTAAAGGGTCAGTGTCCCTCCTCTATGTTTCTCTTTGTCCTCTCTTGAGAGCAAGGCATGGCAAACAAGGACATTCAAAAACAATCGCATATATGTGGAAAATCAAAACCACAGGTGTTCAGGGGAGAGATAAAACCAAAGAAGACCTTAAGTTTATACCTTAGGTTCTTTCTCTGCAGGCTACAGCAATAACACAAACATAACAATAAATAAATGCAATAATAATAAAAAAAATAGCAAACTCTGGTAAAGATGGAGAATCTGATATGCAGAGTTATCACATTATTAGATTCAAATGTTCAGAATTTAACAAGAAAATCACAAAGTATACAAAGAAATAGGAAAGTATGGCTCCGTTTCACATACACGAAGTCAGCAGAAGCTGTCTTTAAAAAATACCTAACATACAATGTGGTAAAATATATTTACAAATTTGTTTTAAAATGCTTAAAGAATAAAAGGAAGATGTAGGAAATGTCAAGACAATGCTATGTGAACAAAACTGAAATAGCAGTGAAGAGAAAGAAAGCCTAACAATAAACCACAAAGAAACCCTAGAAGTACCAAGTACAATAACTAAAATGACAAATTCACTAGAGAAGTTCAAAAGCATATTTGAGCAGGCAAAAGAAAGAATCAGCAAACCTGAAGATAGGACAGTGAAAATTATAAAATTATTTTCTGAAAATAAGAAATTAAAAAAAAATGAACTAATAGTAGGGCAAACAAATGTGGCTCTTGCAGACAGGGAAGGGTAAAGGGAAAAGGGGGATAAAAAGAGGTTGGTTAATAGATACCAAGTCATAGCAAGTTATACAGAAACTGTACTGGTGAATTCTACCAAACATTTAAAGAAGAATTAACCAAGGCCTACTCAAACATTTCTAAAAAGTTGAAGAGGAGAGAATACTTTACTGCATTCTATTAGGTCAGAGTACCCTAATACCAAAACCAAGCAAATATACTATAAGAAAAGGAAACTACAGATCAGTACTTCTTATGAACATTGGAGTAAAAATCCCTAACAAAATATGAGCAAACCAAATTCAGCAATATGTTAAGCAGAATATAAACCATGACCATGTGGGATTATTCTTGGAATACATGGGTGGGTGAACATATAAATTTAAGCAATATGATATACCATGCAAATAGAATGCAGGGGAAAAAAAATCACTTGATCTTCTCAATTGCTGCAAAGAAAAATTGACAAAGTTTAACACCTGTTCATGGTAAAAACCCTCAATGAATTAGGAATAGAAGGAAAATACTCTAACTCAATAAACGACCATAGGAAGGATTATACTTAATGGTGGAAGACTGAAAGCTTTTTCCCTAGCCAACATTGTGGTGGGCACCTGTAGTCCCAGCTACTGGGAAGGCTGAGCAGGAGGATCACTTAAGCCAAGAGTTTTAGGTTACTGTGACCTATGACTCCATGGCACTGTACCCAGGGCGACAGTGTAAGACTCTTTCTCAAAAAACAAAACAAACAAATCAAAAACTAAACTAGAAGGCATCCAATTGGAAAGGAAGAAGTAAAATTATCTTTATTTGTAGATCATGTATCTTTTATACTACACTGTAAGGTTAGCTGTAATGGAGGATGGTCACACCTCTTTTGAGTTTTCAGTGGTGGCAGTTTGTTGAATCTTCCTATTGACTTTTTTTTTCTTAGCATGTGCCAGTACTTTGTTCATTTTATTGCTGAACAATATTCCATTGTTTGGTTATATGTATGCATCATATTTTATTTATTCACACATCAGTTGATGGGCGTTTGGGCTGTTGACACATTGGGGCTATGACGCTGCCCCAAATATACATCTACAATAAATTATTTTGAGTGTAAATCTAAGAATGGAATGTTTAGTTTCCTCTTTTTTTTAAATTTCAGAATATTACTGGGATACACAAATTTTTGTTACATAATTTGCTTTTGTACATTATAAGTTAAATTTAAAAGCAGGAGGCATCACTTTACCAGACTTTAAGCTATTCCTATTATTCCTATAAACCACACAGCATAGTAGTGGCAGAAAAACAGAGACATAGCCCTATGAATCAGAACATAGAACCCAAAGATGAAACCATCCTTGTACTCCTATCTAATTTTTTACAAAGTAGATAAAGACATAGGCATAAAACTATAAGAATTCTAGAAGAAAATGCTAGGAAAATCTAATAGACATCAGTCTAGGGGAAAATTGATAAAGACGATCCCCAGAGCAATTTTAGCAACAACAAAAATAAGCAAGTTAGATAGGCACCCATTTCGATGTGTATTAATCAACCCCTCCTCTCCCTCCCACTTACTTGAATCCCCTTGACTTTTACTTCCATTAGTGAAAGTTAAGTCTTGATGAACTAGTTCTAATTTAGTATTGAGTATATGTGGTTTTAGTTTTCCCATTCTTGGAATACTTCACTTAGAAGAATGGTCTCCAGTTCCATCCAGTTTATTATAAAAGCTATTAATTCACCAATTTTTTTTATGGCTGAGTAGAACTCCACAGTATACCTATACCACATTTTACTAATCCCCTCATGTATGCATGGGCACTTGGGTTGGTTCCATGTCTTTGCAATTCTAAATTGTGCTATTCCAGTGCAAGTGTCTTTTTGATAAAATGTCTTTTTTTCCTTTCTGTAAATACTAGTAGTGGAATTGCTGGATCAGACTGTAGGTCTACTTTAGTTCCTTGAGGCATCTCCATACTACTTACCACACAAGTTATGCTAGTTTGCAGTCTCACCCACAATGTATAAATGTTCCCTTCTCTCCACATCCACACCAGCACTTACTGTTTTGATAAGAGCCATTCTCATTGGAGTCATGTGATATTTCATTGTGGTTTTGATTTGCATTTCCCTGATGATTAGAGACCTCGAGCACGTTTTTTATATTTTTGCTCGTCATTAGACTGGCTTCATTTTGCAAGTTTCTGTTTCTGTCTTTTGCCCAATTTTTACTGGGGTTGTTTGGTTCTTTTTTTGCTAATTTGCTTGAATTGTTTGTAGATTCTGGTTATCAGACTTTTATCATCTGTCTAGCATGAAAATATTTTTTCCTATTCTGTAGATTGTCCATTTACCCTGTTGTGTGCAGAACTTTTTAATCTGATGATGTTCCATTTGTTTATTTTTTTGTTGCTATGAATGCTTTCTAATATTTTCTTCTAGAATTCCTGCAGTTTTATGGTTAAGTCTTTTATCCATTGTGAATCGAATTTTGTGAGTGGTGAGAAGTGCAATTCCTTTTACATGTAACTATCTAGTTTTCTCAGCACAATTTATTAAATAAGGATTCTTTTCCACCGGGTATGTTTTTATCTGCTTTGTCAAAAATCAGCTAGGAGTTCAAGGATGGTTTCATTTCTGTGTTCTTTGTTCTGATTCATACATCTGTGTCTCTGTTTTGGTGCCAGTAGCTTGCTGTGTGGTTTAATATACCTTGTAGTATAGCTTGATGCCTTCTGCTTTTTACTTATTACTAAGGTTGCATTCGCAATTTGGAGTCTTTCCTGGTCTCATACAAAGCATAGTACTATTTTTTCTAGATCTGCAAAAATAGCATTGGTATTCTAATGAAGATTGAATTGAATCTATAAATCACTTCAGTTAGTATAGTCATTTTAACTATGTTGATTCTGCCAATTCATGAGTGTGGTATGTTTTTCCATCTGTTTACAACTTCTACGATTTCTTTCCTCAGTGTTTTATAGTTCTCTCGATAGAGGTCCTTGACCTCCTTGGTTAAACATATTCCTAGGTATTTTATTTTCTTTGTTGCTACTGTGAAAGGTATTGAGTCTTTCATTTGACTCTCAGTTGACTGCTGTTGGTATATATGAAAGCTACTGATTTGTGTACATTGACTTTGTAACCTGAGACTTTGCTCAATTTGTTCGTCAATTCCAGGACTCTCTTAGTTGAAAGTTTGGGGTTTTCAAGGTATAAGATCAGATCTCGAGCAAAGAGTGAAAGTTTGAGTTCTTCTTCCTGCATTTGGACTCCCTTGATTTCTTTCCTTCTCTTGTCTGATGCTCTGGCTATTACTTCCTTCACCACACGTATGTTGGATGGTAGTGGTGACATCAGCATCCTTGTCTTGTTCTGGTTCTGAGAGGGAATGTTTTCAACTTTCCCCTATTCAGTGTGATGTTAGCTGTGGGTTTGTCATATATGGCCTTTATAATTTTGAAGTATGTCCCATCTATGACATTTTGTTAAGTGTTCTTATCATAAAAGGTTGCTGAATTTTGTTGAATGATTTTTGCATCTTTTGAAAGGATAGTACAGTCTTTGTTTTGGCATCTATTTATGTGATCAATTACGTTTATAGATTTGTATGCTGAGCCATCCTTGCATCTTTGGGATAAAGCCCACTTGGTCATGAAGAATAATTTTTTTAATGTGCGGCTAAATTTGGTTTGCTAAGAATGTATTAAAAGTTTTCAAACTATATCCATGGGGACATTGGTCTATAGTCTTCTTTTCTTTAGTTGTGGCTTTTCTTAGCATTGGTAGGCCTTGTAGAACAAGTTAGAGAGGGTTACTTCCTTCTAAACATTATGGTATAAGTTCTTCAGTACATGGACAAGCTCTTTTGTAGGCTTGGTAAAGTTTGAGTTTGGAAGCATCTGGTCTGGAAAATTTTGGAAGAATTTTTATTACTGCTTCAAGTTTAGTGCTTGATTTTGGTCTTTTCAGGACTTCCAATTCTGCTTGATT
Organism: Galago senegalensis; assembly: GCA_963575145.1. Lineage (NCBI taxonomy): Eukaryota > Metazoa > Chordata > Mammalia > Primates > Galagidae > Galago > Galago senegalensis. Next base: position 15,282 of record CAUYTI010058981.1, on the reverse strand, counting down.
GAGTTGATTGAGTCTAGGGAGGTTGTGTGTTTCTAAAAATTTATCCATTTCTTCCAAGGTTTCAAGTTTATAAGCATACAGATTTCTATAGTGTTCAGAAAGGGTATTTTATATTTCCATAAAATATTTATGCACCTAAGACAGGAATGCCCAGATTCATCAGTTGAATTTTACTCAGTTTAAAGACAATGATAAACAGCAGCACCATAATTGCCAGGGATTTCAACACCCCACTGACAGAACTGGACAGATCCTCCAAAGAGAAAATAAGCAAAGGAACCATAAACTTAAACAGAACTCTAGAACAAAAGAGCTTAATAGACCTTTACAGAACTTTCTACCCTCTAACTGTTAAAGATATATCTTCTGATCAGCTCATGGAACGTTATCTAAGATTAATCACATTCCAGGCTATCAAACATAACTCAACAAATTTAAAAAATATATATTATGCCATGTATCATCTTAGACAATAGTGGAATAAAAATAGAAATCAATTCCAACAGAAACACTCACCCCTACACAAAGTTAAAGAAACTAAACAATCTATTGCTAAATGATAGTTTGGTCAATGAAGAAATAAAGATAGAAATTAAAAGATTCTTCAAACTAAATGATAATGGGGACGTAAGTTATAAAAATACGTGGGATACAGAAAAAGAACTTCTGAGAAGAGAATTCACAGCCTTAAATGCCCACATTCAAAAGTCAGAAAGAACACCTAACAAATAATTTCAAGGACCTGGAAAAGGAAGATCAAACTAATCCCCAACTCAGTAAAAGAAAAGAAATAACTAAAAAAGACTAGAGAGAAGATTAATGAAACAGAAAGTTGATTCTTTTAAATGATAAACGAACTCGACAAGCCTCTAGCTGGATTAACCAAAAACAGGGAAAAAAGGACTCTAATAAATCCTCTGCACTTCTTCAAAGCTTAATATGCAATTCTTCATCTCTTAGAGATTTTCTCATCCCTGGTAAAAACACTGTTCTGGGGTTACTGCAATTGGACACAGTTCTATATTTGGCCTCTTATGAAATAAAGCTTTTTAATTTTTGTTTGTTTGTTTTGAGACAGAGCCTCAGGCTCTGGCAGTGGGTAGAGTGCTGTAGCGTCACAGCTCACAGCAACCTCTAACACTTGGGCTTCAGCTATTCTCTTGTCTCAGCCTCCCAAGTATCTGGGACTTCAGGTGCCTGCTACAATGCCTGGCTATTTTTTGGTTGTAGTTGTTATTTGGCAAGTCTGGGCTGTATTCAAACCTGCCAGTGTATGTGGCTGGCACCCTAGCTGCTGAGCTATAGGTGCTGAGCCAAGCTTTTTAACTTTTAAGAGAAAAGTTATGTGTGCTCACTAAATTTTTAAAGAAATATTTGCAACTTGTGTATGCTGCATTGATCTTCCCCAGCATTATCAAACACAGAATAACTAGGTGCATTGTCTGAATTTTCAACCTTTAAATGGCATCTCTCATTAGAGGTTATGGAAAGGCCACATATACCGAGGTTTGTACTTCACATACACATGCTTAGTCTCTTCAGGAAATATTCTGAACTTTGTGAGACCAGATCCTGTATTTTATACTTTTATAACAGCCTCCACAGGCCTTAACAGTCTGTATAACTGTAGGCATTAACAAAACTCTTGTTGCATTGATATTTATAAGCAAACTATTTTAATATATCTGAACCTTGCCACAAAATAATAAATAAGACATGAAATTCTGTCATTAAACCTCACTGCTGACAAGAAACATCTGGACACATGAAAAATATAAAAGAAAAAAGCATTTTTTTCTCTTTCTAGATATTTTTTAGTATGTTCCTACAGCCACTTATATCATGGTCCCATTCATTTATTAAGGAATTTTAAACCCATATGAAACATAGCCATGTGTCACATTAGAACTATGATTGGGTTTTATGGGTGCCAACTATTGCTATGAAACAGAAAACTTGTAGTTGAAAAAAATGGAATAAAAATGGGCTTTTATTAAAGTAATTTGAAATCTACTTCCTCACTAGCTTTAAAGTTGTAAGTGGGTTAAACTGAAGTTTATAGCTTTAAATTAAGCCTGTCGGGAGGGAAAAGATATGTGAAAGTGATGATATAAATTGACAATTTACTGAAAAATGAATGAAGTACTCAAATACTTGAAATAATAGAGACCAAAATGAATTCAATAAACACTCCTAAAGATTTGCTGGGCATGCCTCACAGTGCTTACAGGTGACTTTTATACAGCCCCCAACTCTCAACCCAGTGTTCTTCACACCACTTGCCATTCCTCAATTCTGTAAAAAATATATGCTTACCATTTCTTATTAATGAGACTCATGAGTCATATTTGCTACCTTTCCCTAATTAATGTTATGGAAAATTTACTTTTAAAATATTTATTATTTCAGTGAGTTCAAGTTACAGAATAAGGGTCTGCATAATTTAATATAAAAAATTATAGATGGAACTAAGAGTCTAAAAACAAAACTAGGTAGACGTTTTAGGAAGTCTCTGCTTCATTTTTTAGGACCTTCGGCTGGTGCTGGCCATGCGCTGAGCCTCATTAATGTCAGGCGGTCATCCTCTAGCTCGCAGACAGACTAACAACGTCACCGGGAAGACCTGGCCCATGTTTGAGAACTGCCTTTATTGTGTTGTTAAAAGTAATCTCACTGTTAACTGTGTATAGGTTTTAATATTTTAGGGATTCAGAACTGTTCATAGGTTTAATTATGGCACTTCATATAGAATATAATTAGCAGACAGCCCTAAATTAATACAAAACTCCTACCCGAGTGCCTAATTTTACATTGTAAACCATTTAGCAGTTATGCTAGAACCAATTTAAAGGCAGCTTTAAATGACCTGTGGCTGCTTTCCAAAATAAATAAATTAAAATCTGGCAGTTCGAGAATGTTAAGAGTTAAAAACAATTTTAATGAAAAGCAGTGACAAACTTAACCACTACTGAGAGTTTGGTTTGGTTTTTTTCACTTTCTTCAGTGAATTTCAATGTGACAATACCTTGGTAACAATTTGAACACTAGAAACTGATAGTTCTGGAGGTTATTCAATTTAATTCACCTTTCTCCATCCATTCACATTCACATGGTAACAGAATCATAATACATTAGTACTGTGACTGGTAACACACAATGGCAACAAGGAACCAATAGTTTCTTTCTTTCTTTCTTCTTCTTTTTTTTTTTAAAGAACCCATAGTTTCTTAAGTCTACCTTTTTAATCCTCCTTGGATCAATCTAGGTTTTTCTTTTTTTTTTTTTCCTCTTGGACATTCCTCTTTCTGACATCTAGTAATAAGTGATGGCAAAGTTTAGTTGTTTTCATTTACATGAAGTTTTTAAAAAAATTATAGAAATTACAATATCTATTAACAAAAAGCCAACAGATGGCTTCCTGTTCCCCTTCCCCCCTCCAGAAAGAGAGAGAATGCATTTGAATCTGGCAATAATGTTCCTTTTGTAAAACTTGTGCCAGGTAAAATAGCACATTCGATCTAAATTCAGCACTATCATTGTTGCCATTTTCCAAGAAAGGTGTTTGAACCGGGGCTACTGGCAACTCTGCCTTTGTGTGGAAAGTCAAACAGTAGTTTTAATTTAGTGCCCTGAGCATTCAAGTTTCGTAATAAGGAAATGTCTCTCTTACAAAATATGGAGGACAAATATTGATGTTTGAAAAGCTCATTGTAGAAGGTCACTGTTTTTAAGTTTGCTCCCTTATAATGCTAATAAAGTTTACTCTTAAAAATCCCTATTGATCATGTATTTAGCTTTAATTTCAATTATTTTTAAAGCTGGCAAAAATAATTGAAAAGAGAGTATTGCCCCAAAGTATGTATAATTAAAATGTTATTAATTTTTAGTTATTATATAAAAATAATGTACAAATACATCATCTTCAGTAAGTAGAAATAATTTGTATTATAAATTAAAATCATGTTAAAGTCAAGCATTATTACATTGCGTGTTGAATGGTCAATCTTATCTTGCACCCCCTTATTTATGGGTAACAGAAAATTATGATGATATAAGTGACTGACTCAGTTTTTAAGTTATCTTAATCAAACACTGCTTACTTTTGCTTTGGGGACTAGGTTGAGAAATCTGTGTTCAAAAACAGATGAATGGCCTCACTTAAACTCTCGCCAAATGTTTTTGGCTCTGAATTTCTTCATTAGAAACAGATGTTACAGTATTAACTGCCTGTTACCATTTATACTAATAATCCACAAATTGACATTTTTGCTAATAATATGGCAAGCTAAGGTTTTTCTTTGTCACTTTTACTTAAAATGGTAGAAGAGGTGGAGAATGATGGTAATTCTTAGTTCCTGTAGTAGCCTGTCTCCACGTCTCCCTCTTTCAATGATACTATCTATTAGGAAGGTCACAGGCAAAATCTTGTTCTTTCAAAACTCCATTAAACAATAGTCATGTGATTTTAAATAAAAAATGAGAGGTATATTTTACTTACATATGCAATTGACCAAAATAAGAGAAAATGTCCAATAACTTATTACTTAGTCACAAGGCTAAACAAAGATTACATTATAATAGTCAAGGTTATTCATAAATTAAACATATTCATGTAAATTTTCATATATATGCTCAGAAGAGAAATATGTGATATGACTCCTTACAGAAGACTGAAGTTACTGTACATTCCATGTTAATATAGCTATTCCCAGATTAACATAGCTATTTAGATGCTATTAGAAGGAAACAGAACTCATTTATCAAAATCAGTAGTGTCTTATATTTTAATATTTACTTTGTAATTACGACAGCCACCTGTGGTCTCTACTATAATCTTTCCAAATCAAAACTTACAGTTTTCCTCAGACCTGCTGTCTCCATGGAAACTTTAATATACTAAGGTATTTTCCAATCTTATCTTAAGTCTTAAGAGCATTTATTTTTCTCCATTTTTGTTCCACTTTAATGATTGACTTTTTAAAATTTTGGCTTTTTTTTTTTTTTTGAAGTCCAATGCCAACTGTTCTCTAATCATTTTTTTTTTTCTTTTTCCTTTTTTGAAGTTTTGGCCGGGGCTGGGTTTGAACCTGCCATCTCTGGTATATGGGGCTGGTGCCCTACTCCTTGAGCCACAGGCACCACCCGTTTTTTCTTTTTTCTTTTTTTTTTAAGACAGAGTCTCAGTATGTAGCCCTTGGTAGAGTGCCAGGGAGTTATAGCTTACAGCAACCTCCAACTCTTGGGGTTAACCGATTCTCTTGCCTCAGCCTTCCAAGTAGCTGGGACTACAGGCACACACCACAATACCCAAGTATTTTTTTGTTGGAGTTGTCATTGTTGTTTGGCAGGACTGGGCTGAGTTTCAACCCACCAGCCCTAGTGTGTGGCTGGTGCCCTAGCCACTGAGCTATAGGTGTTGAGCCACTAATTGTTATTTTTAATCCTAGTCAAAATGGCACCAGTAATTAAGAGACCTTCACAGAACTTTTGCTTTAAATAAAAGTAATTAAGTCTGATGCTTATTTCCACTTGGTGACACTTTTTAAAATAAATTCTATAATGTTTACATCAATAATATATACATAGTACAATGAAAATCTATTATGTGTAGTAATTTAATGTTTATATTTGTTTAGCAGTTATATCACGTTGGTTACATTTATTAAAACGGTAAGTCTAAATTACAACTGAGCAGAAATCATCTTCAAGTAATACAATAATGCATTACATGAACAAGATTTTTGTTGGCTTGGTGCCGTAGCACAGTGGTTACAACAGCATCAGCCACATGGACCAAGGCTGGCAGGTTTAAGCCCGGCCTGGGCCAGCTAACCAACAATGACAACTGCAACAACAACAACAACAACAAATAGCTGGGCATTGTGGTGGGCACCTGTAGTCCCAGCTACTCGGGAGGCTGAGGAAAGAGAATCGCTCAAGCCCAAGAGTTGGAGGTTGCTGAGAGCTGTAATGTCACAATACTCTACTAAGGGCAACATAGCTAGACCCTTTCAAAGATGGATAGAAGTATAGGTTTTGGCATTTTTTTTAAGAGTTTTACAATATTATTTATCATTTTAAAAGTCAAACAGTTTAAGGGAGTATGTGAAAGTACAACATACTTTTTCTAAGATTCCTAACTGGAAAAATTACCATATAGGAGAGTCAAAGGAGATTCTACGCATTTCTGAAATCTTAACTTCAATAATATTTTGGAAATCAATGTGAAAACAGTTCAAAGATGACAAATTGTCTTGGGAAAGGATGTCATATGAAAGATGCCATTACATGTATCTTCAAAATTCTACTCATTGTATTGGCTGGAAACAACTGAGGAAAGGGAATGGTGTAGGTGGAAATTATAGTTATATATGAAATGTTTTTTTAATGACATACTTTTAATAAAAGGTAACATTGCAAGGATTTACTACATGGTAGGTACTAATCTAAGCATATCATATTAACTGAATTAATATGCTTAATTATTCAATGGAGTAGACATCATTTCTATCTTTGTTTTACAGGCAAGGAAATTAGATCATAAAAGTTCTAAGTAACTTGCTGCAATGTATCCAGATGATTACAGCTTAGAAATACTTCCTCTGGGGCCCATATTCTTATATACTAGACTATTTTTAATCAGTAGCCCTACTTCATACCACCCAGACACTGACAGAACATTTTAGATTGGCTGGAAAAAACAGACAAATTTCCTGTCTTGGAATTGAATGTGAGTGAGGACTGATAGTTCAATTTCTATCTGTATGTTCCTTGATTATAAGTTCTTTTTATGAACACCTATGTTTTCCAGTCTCACTTGTGTTTTACTTTGTTGCAGATGCTTTTTTATCTGAATGATCTGTCTTTTAGGTTCATAATTATTTTTTACATATTCAATATGTGTTTGTATTTCTAGTTGCTAAAATAAAAAACATCTGCCAACCACTTCTTTTCTATTAAAAGTAGATTAAATACATATCAGACATTTTTAATTTTGCCTTTAGAGTTGCCTCCTTAGAGCAGTAGGTAGCGTGACAGACTCATAATTTTGCCTTTAGAATTCTCATATCATAAGTTCTCAAACACATAAGTTTCTCAGTTCAGTATTCCTTCCCATAATTTTACACAGATATTTGGCTCTTCTGATCAATGATATTTAACACAAGAGACCTCAACATTTACATATCCAAAGACATAAAATGAATTAGTTTCCATAAACTTGTATTTAATATTTTTCAAAAGTCATAATTATAGATTACTAAGTTAATAACTTTTAGGCTATAGAATTTCTCGTTTTTAACATTTAAATAATGAATTATCGATAATTAAGAATGAATGATAACATTTTATTTGAATTTCCATTTGAATGGAAGTTTAAATTTTCTTTAAGTTTTCTATTAAACAAGAAACTGCTTGCTTCCCAAGGACATGACCCTTTTAAGACATAGGAGAACAGATGTAAAAACAGGTAAAGAAATATTTTTCTGTAAACTTTTACATTTTCTTTAAGCATAAGCAATGTAAACTAATAATTCTTGAAATCACTTTAAACTTGGAGATCAAGGATTAAAGCATTACAATTATTAAAATCATATTTTAAAAATAAAGTGATAGTTGTCATTGAGAATAATATACAGGGTATCTCAACAGTCACTGTACCTAGGGAAATGGGAAATTGTAGCTAAATGTACCTCTATTCACAAAATCCTCATGACAAAATTTTACAAACTATTCTCTACATGTTGGTCCTCTATTTCTACACACACAGGAAATCTAAACCATTCCAAGATATCTGTTATTATGTGAGTTTTGTTAATTTTCATCTAAGTATAGAGACTTTTGGGACACTGTATATATTCACATCCATAACACCAGCTACTTTTGTAAGCATTTTAATAAATAAAGTAAGTATATACTATGTGAGGACAATATTTATTGTTTAGGTCTAATAATTATTTCCCAAATTTCTATCAACTAAAAGAAAATTGTGTAGCAAGAGGAAAACAGGGAGGGATGTATATGTCTTTATTGTGCATCTGTTATAATTAATTTTAGGTACCATGGGAGTTACATAAATATTAAATTATAAGTTAATGTAAGAAATGGGAATTCCTTTGGCGCTCACAACTAAATACTAAAATATTAAAAATCAGAATTATGAACTTCAACCTCTCCTTGACCTTTCTATGTCATCCACTTGGCACCGCAACTCTTCCATCCACTATCCTTGTAGATACCAGACCCGCAGATTCATTCTTAACTCTCACTTTCCTTTACTTATTATCACTACTCTATCTTAAAATCATTAAAAGTCTTATTTAGTTCTAATACAAAAGTAATTACCCTAGGTGGGCCTAAAATATTTGTATGTCTAAATTGTTACAATAGAATTTTTTTTTTTTTTTTGAGACAGAGTCTCATTTTGTCACCCTTGGTAGAGTGCTATGGCATCACAGCTCATAGCAACTTCAAACTCTTGGGCTTCAGCAATTTTCTTGCCTCAGCCTCCCAAGTAGCTGGGACTACAGGTACCTGTCACTACGCTCAGCTATTGTTAGAGATGAGGTCTCTCCCTGGCTCAAGCTGGTCTCCCACCTGTGACCTCAGGCAACCCACCTGCATTGGCCTCCCAGAGCACTAGGATTACAGGTGTGAGCCACCACACCCAGCCTGTTACAATAGAATTTTAATCAATTTCGCTACATTCCCCTTTTCCTTCTTCTAAATAGTGTGACAGCTTTTCCAAATTACCTTTAGAATGCAGATATTTTCCTGCTTAAAAACCCTTCCTACTTCTCAATGTCAAAACAAATTTAGGAGCCCAGAGACAAGTTTATTCTGAAGCTACAAAAATTGGACATCAGCAACTTTCCCTGGTGAGTCAACAGTCTAAGGCTCTGTACCTAATTACTTATGTGTCATTTGTACTCTATTTTATTTAAATAAGGGCTTCCAAATTGAATATAATTCAAAAATTAAGAAAAACTAGATTTATCCCAGGTTGAGCTTTAAAACTAATATTTTAAGTCACACTATAAAACTACTCAGCTAAGTGAAATTCGAATATAGTTGCTTGGTTAGAAGAATGTATGAGAAAAAACAACAGTTTAAGTAGTGTGGGGATCTTCCCAGCTTCTGCAGAGTAAGCATGAGAAAAAGGGTATATAAATCTGCTCTTTCCTGTCTCATCCCTCTGTGTTCTTTTAGTATGAAACAGTTCAGTCTGTGATTTTCAGCACATGCTGGCTAAACCTGTGGGAATAACAAGAACATGATTTTGCAATCTCTGACAAAGTAGTGAAATGTATTATTCACAGGGTTGAGTCTAAGAAAGAATTTCATCTGCATCCTTAAGTCCTCCTGAATAGTCAGTGGAGGGTGGTGAAACTGAAGAAACTGCCCAAATCATCTTTATGATACCAGCAGTTTGTATATATATTTTAACCTGAAAAAAAAATCCTAAATGTTTTAATTACTGAATTCTGTACCTATGCCCAAACAAAGGATATCTAAGTGAAATTTTGACCAAACACAAATTTTGTATGACTTTCTGACTTTGAATTTAGCAAGATTCCTGGGCTATAACATTTTTCTTTTTTGCTTTGACATATGTATCCCATTGTTCCCAAACCTGAATGAAATACAGTACATGAAGCTCAGGTCTTGTGGGAATACCAGCAAAAGTTTGATGACCAAAATATGATCAAGTAATTCTCATGCTTGTTTTTGATGCTCAATTTCCAACAAGGACTGGCAGATTAAAACTAAGTATTTATTGAAAACATTTGACAGAAAACTGCTGAAATACTTTTTGAAATCACTGTTGTGAACAGACCTCCCACTTTCTTCCTTCAAGCCAGGAGATGTCCTGGCAATGATGTCTGCCTGAACTTTAAAGGGGTGGCATATAATTGCCTCCATCTCCCTGATTAAAGATGTGTCATATGTCTCCCAGGGAGTATATTTTAGATTCCCTCTTTTCTATGTCTTATCGATGGAGACTTCTGGAACTACATGTACCCAGGCAACTCATAGTGTCATCACTATGACATCACATGACATCAAGGGAAAGTGACAATCACCACATGCAATTTCTCCAGCCCTTTCCCTAGAGCTGAATTTGTTTACATTTCATTTAGTCCATTATTAAAGGTGCAATTTTGTTAACTCTCATTATATTTTGGTTGTTTTCAATACGTACCAGGCATTGTTGATGCCATTGCATGTCCCCTCAGCACCCATCATTCCAGTAATGCAAGGAGCATCTTACTAAAAATTCCTGGGACTCTCCACCTCAGGACTTCCTCTTACTAATGGGTGAGGGTGGACAGAGATCAGTTAGAAAGTTCTAAGAAATCAGTGTCCCTAAAGCAGCTTCTAGCCAATGAGGAATTTGAATTGAAAGATAATTTGCCTGGTTTTTCCCAAAAACAAACAAAAAAATACATTTTACAATCAAAGAAATACTGTGAAATGGAGAATGTTTACTGTTAAGCAGGAAATTCCACCTGTGGTGGGCTGAATAATGGACCCAAGATGCCCACATTCTAATTCTCAGAAGCTGGGAATGTTACCTTATATGGAAAAAGACTCTGAACTTTCAAGCTCTTTAACTGTAAGGATTTTGAGATGAGGAGATTATCCTGGATTCTCTGTGAAAATCCTATGTAATCGCAATAGTCTCTATAAGAGAGACACTGGAGGAGGCAGAATCAAAGGAAAAGGTGATGTGATGATGGCCATAGAGACTGGAGTGATGTGCCTTGAAGACAGAGGAAGGAGCCACAAGCCAGGAACACAGGAAGGCAGTAGAAACAGAAAAGGGAAAGGCAACAGATTCTCTCCACAGATTCTCCATAGGAACCAGTCCTGCCAACATCCTGAAGCTGTGTAGTAGAACTTTCAATCTCTATAACTGTAAGGAGATAAATTTGTGTTGTTTTTAAGCTGCTAAACTTATGGCAATTTGTCATAGCAGAGAAGAGAAATTAATACATTGAATCCAGATAGGTCCTTGGGTGTAAAGTTCTAAGGAGTAAAAAAGAGAACAGTCTCTGAATGGAAAAGGGACAGTTTCTGAACGTTATTAACTTGGTTAGAGCTACATTCTCTTTATAAAAGTAAATAACTCCAACTTCATATGGCAGAGTTGGTGGTCCTACCATACTCCCTACTAATGTCTTTTGAATCTATGAAGTTGCTCCAAGAAAAACTTTCAGAGGGAACTAGACTGGATTCACTAATCCCCACTCTTGCACATACATAAACTTTAATTATCTGACCATTAAGTTGACTGCAACAGTTTGATTAATATACCAATCCCAAATTTGTTAAGAGGCAGAAATAGAGCCCACGACAGAATCCCTTGCATGTACACTCTGAAAGATCATACTTTTAGAAACCACAGGCTTAGATGGAGTTTTGCCAGGGATATAGTCTCAGAAGACCATATTTAAGGGAGCTTGGGAATAGTCATCATTTCCCAACCTAAATATAATCCTCTAGACTAAACTGATGCCATGTAAAATTCTAATTTGCTTTCCAGAGGAATCTTCCAGAAGACAGATCTTTATGGTTAGCGATTTCCTTTTTCTTTGAATGGACTATTGGGAACTGTATGGCACCCAAATACAATTTCCCTCGTTTTGCTTCTAGACCTGAGAAATTTTCTTTATTGTGAGCAAAATCCAGTATTAGTTTTGAAATTTAATAAGAAATCTCTCTAATTTAATTTTTTCTCACTTTTGTAATTGTTTTTCTACCTTAGTTGTCACAAAATCTGTCTCAAAATCAAGTATCTTAATTATGTATTTTAATTCACCCTGAAAATTCTCCTAGAGAATCTTCTCTAATTTTCCATTGCTTCTACGTAAGTTCATATCCAAAAAAGATTATGTTGTTATTTCTCTCACATCTTTTTCTATGTATTTCCTCAATTTAAACACATTGCCCCTAATAACTTATTTAATAGGTTTTCTATAGAAACCTCTTTGCCATAACATCTACCAACTTTATCTGCTGTGTAAACACATTCCAATTCTTAAAATACCTTCCCAGAAATGTAGATCAGTCTGTCCGAGCTTGAGTATAATGCTTTCAAAATATTCGTCCTTTTTACTCCAGATGAATTGTGGACAGGCCAGCTATTGTCAGGGAGGCATTATTATGATACATTTATGAGCCAACCTGGCTGCTTCTTGCCCACTTCCGTAGTATGTAATATTTTTTCTAGTTTTTCTGATTTAGGATTTTGCATAACATGTTGTATAGATTTGTCTACCTGGAAAAGCTCAATGGGGCCTGGAAGGAGAGCCGGCAGGTATATTTCCTATGGCTAGGTATCCCCTCAGATGTCTTCTCATCTTCAAACATTGCCTTTTTAGAGTTATTGGTAAAAGGGAGAGAGCTTTTCAATAGCTGGTCACATAATAACTTTATTCCATTGATTGCCAGCTACTTGATCAGTTAAGTTAGAGCACACCTCCTGCTATTCCTAAGAAATTGCCTAGTAATTTTTCTGTTTTATATTCAAATTCCACAGGTTTTTTCTTTTTTTTCCCCCAATAACCTTTTAGGGCTGTCTCAATTCCTTATATTTTGACCAATTTTCTTAGGCTGTTTCTATCACCTTTTCCTGTTGTTGATGCCTACCCTTTATTTTCTCCAAAAGAGCACTGAACTCCCATCACATTCTGGAATTAAATAAGATTCCCCTTATCCCATTTCTTAACATGATTCTGAAGCAAAAGCCATACAAACTGACATGAATAGAAATCTTCAGGAAAAAAAAAAAAACCACTGAAGGATGAAATCACTCTTACAGTCAGATAGGCTGAAGACCTGGTAGAGATTCCTGTTTGTTTCACAGGTGACATGACCATGTTCCTAAGGGACAGAAACACAAACATTAAACACACAAATAAAAAGCAAACCAAAACACATTCCACCAGTACTAATAAGTGACTTTATAATAGGAAAAAACTTACAAAATACATGATTAGTGTTTGTGTGTATGAATTACAATCAAAATATCAGGGATAGCTATATTTTAAAAAATACATAATATAATTAGGAACAAATTTAGTAAAATACACTATAAGAAGTGTACAAAGAATATTAGAAACTAGAAATCAACACCAAAAAAGAGCTGCAAATGCCTGCTTACATATTTTCAAACCAAGTAACTACTTCCAAATAATTCATGTCAAAAGAAGAAATTAAAAAGAAAAATTAAGAAGTGTTTTGAGCTGAATGATATTAATGACCCATCATGCTGTAATTTCTGGAAAGAAGATAAATGAAACCACACTTCAAAAAACTTAAAATTATGAAAACAAATAGGGATCTATACCAGAGTGATGGAAAAGCAAGAATAAATATGTTTAAGATGCTAATTCTTTCAAGTTGAGTTAGACGGTTAAGTATACTCTCACTCAAAATTCAAGCATATGTTACCATCTAACTATAAAATACACGTGTAAACTCAAAGGAGTTAGAATAGACCAAACATTGAAAAAGAAGGACAATTCTGAATGACTTAAACCATTTGAAAGAAAAATTTTGTATACATCTATAGTTACCACAGTGGTTGATATGAATAAAGGTAGAAAAATAGATTAATGGAACAGACTAGAGTCTAGAAATTGGCTCACATTTATATGGTTATTTCCAACCACAACACCAAAATAATTCAATAAGGAAATTAAAGTCTTTCCATTATATGGGACTGGAATAACTTACTCTAAAATGCTTAAAAAATAATGAACCTCAGCCTATCCCTAACAAAATATATAGAAATTACTTTGAAGTAGACCATAGGCTAAACATATAAACTTCTACAAGAAAATAAGAAAATATCTTTTGGAAAATAGACAAACATTTTACTTATTTACCTTTTTTTTTCTGAGATAGAATCACACTATGTTGCCATTGGTGGAGTGCTGTGGCATCACAGCTCACAGCAACCTCAAACTTTTGTGCTTAAACTATTCTTTTGCCTCAGCCTCCCAAGTATCTGGGGCTACCAGCTGCCACACACTCATTTTGTTGTTTTTGTTGTTGCAGTTGTCATTGTTGTTTAGCTGGCTCAGGCTATGTTCAAACCTGCCAGCCTTGGTGTATTTGGCTGGTAACATAACCACTGTCCTATGGGTGCTGAGCCTGTTTCGTTAATTTTTATGGAGGACTCAAGAAATACACTATAGGACTGGAAGAACACAGCTACAATTAATTTGTCATAGAACATGTACCCACAATATACAAGTAACTTGCACAATTCATAAAAAAAAAATAAAAATAGGCAAAAGACATGAAAAAGACATCACAAAATAAATGACAGTATGGATATGAACAATTACTTAATATCAGTCATCAGAAAAAACGTAAAATAAACCCACAATGTGATACCATTACATGTGAGAATTCAAACAGATCAACAACACTTGGTATGGATGTGGCCATCAGTAATGGGAGAATATAATGATAGAAGTCATTTTGGAAATTAGCATCTCAGTTTTTCCTAAAATTAAATATGATTTAAAGATATATGACCAAGCCATCTCATACCTAGGTATTTAAACAAGAGACATGAAAACAAACATAACAAACAACAAAAAAAGTGCACATAGGCATTTATAACAACATTCTTCATAGTTGCTCTAAAGAGGAAACGTTAAATATCTATTGACTTAGAGATGATTAGGTAAATTGGTTTTTACCCATATAGTGGAATAACTCCCAGGATATTAAAACAACAAAAGGAACTAAGCTACTAACATACACAAAAATGATAAATCTTTTTTTTAAACTTTATTTATATTTATTTATTTATTTATTTTTACATGTACATGTGTTTACTAGGTTTCCACTTTTTGCCTTCACAAAATCAAAAAGGCTTAAACATTAATAACAATAACAATGTTTAAGATAAGGACTAGAAACAAAAACCTCGTAAAGAATGAATGAAGATAAATATGTTCATAAAAGAAATCAGACAACTGCTGTAACCAAGTGTTAAGCAATAATAATAATAGTAATGCAAAGAAAGCAACACTTGCATTGTCAAACAAGAGTGTGTCTACTATAGATAAAATGATAAATCTTTTTTTTTTTTTTTTTTGCTCAGGCAAAATGGCGAGCTTCTTTTTTTTTATTGAATGTTAACTATGTACATTAATGCACTTCTGGGGTACAGTGTGGGGTTTTCACATGCATTCTGAACTACTTCCATCAAACTGGTCAACACAGCCTTCATGTCATTTACTCAGTTATTGCTTTAAAACG
>CAUYTI010058978.1:0-21730 GCA_963575145.1 Galago senegalensis | reverse complement strand
GCAGGTGGGGATCACAGGGGGGAGCGGGGCAGGTGGGGATCATGCGGGGGAGGGGGGCAGGGGGGGTGCACGCGGGGGCGCGGGGCAGGGGGGGGGCCCGCGGGGGGGGGGGGCGGGGGGGTTCCCCCGGGGGGCGGGGGCTGGTGGGGACCAGGGGGGGGCGGGGGGCTGGTGGGGATCACGCGGTGGAGCCGGGCAGGTGGGGATCACGCAGGGCAGGTGGGGATCACGCAGGGGAGTGGGGTTGGTGGGGATCACAAGGGGGAGGTGGGGATCACGTGGGGCAAGTGGGGATCACGCGTGGGAGGTGGGGATCATGCGGGGCAGGTGGGGATCACCAGGCACACATGGGCACCTCACTGGGTGCAGAGATCCATGAATTTTACTTGTAAAACACACCGCCCCTACTGGGATTAGTGTCCTAAGACCTGTTCAACCCATTAGGAAAAGCAAACTTGCTAAAACAGAAAAAGAAAACAAAATCATTTGGTGTTTCAACTGTTTGTTGAACTGCCAATTGGACAGAAGCTGTCTGAAGGTCTGGAATGAGAAAGGAATGCATCCTGGAGTCTCACCCCGGGGAAGGGAGTGGGGGATGCCCAAGGACAGACTCCAGCAGGGCAGGGACCAGGCAGGGGCAGCCATCTTTTCCAGGAGTAGCAGGGCGCTCCAGGCTGGGAGAGCTAAGAAAGGTGGTCAGGTGGTTCCTACTGGAGGACCCCCCCTGAGCTCCCTGGGGATATAGACAGAGAACAGGAAGACCTCCCCCAGTGTGAGCACTGTGCCCACAAAGTGTAATACACTATATATTTGCATTTCATTCAGATCAGTGTGTATTTACATTTCCTTGCAACTTCCTCTTTGACCTATGAATTACTTAAAAGTATGCCAATATCCTGAGTGTTTGAGATTTTTTGGTCACCTTTTCCTTACCAATTTCTAGTGTGGGCTGACTGTGGTCAGAGAACGCCCTCTGTTCATCTATGACTTCAAATCTTTTGACTTTGTTGAGGTTTGTTTTATGGCACAGGATGTGGTCCACTGTGGTGAACAGTGTGCACCCTGCTCTTGGGGGTGGGATGTTCTCCACACCTTGGGTACATCCTGCTGGCTGATGATGTTCAGTTCACTGCTGTTGCTGATTCATATCTACTTGTTCTATTGTTCACTGACAGAGAGGACTGAGTTCCCAACACGAGCTGTACAAGTGTCTGCTCACTCTTCCTTTCACTTCTACCAGGTTTTGCTTCTAGGATAGCAGCTGTTGGTGCGTAAACATTTAGGATCGCCATGTTTCCCTGGTGGTTTGAAACTTTAATCATCATGTGAAGTCCCTGGTAATGTTTTTCCTCTGATATCCACTTTATATTTACATAGCTCTATATTTACATAGCACCTCCAGCTTTCTACTGATGAATGCCAGCATGCTGTATCTTTTCCTGCTTCTTCACTTTTGCTCTATCTCTATCATTAATATGAAGTGAGTTTCTTTTTTTTTCTTTTTTTGAGAGAGAGCCTCAAGCTGTCCCCCTGGGTAGAGTGCCGTGGCATTACAGCTCACAGCAACCTCCAACTCCTGGGCTCAAGCGAGTCTCTTGCCTCCACCTCCCGAGTAGATGGGACCACAGGCGCCCGCCACAACGCCCGGCCATTTTTTTGGTTGCAGCCGTCATTGTTGTTTGTCGGGTCTGGGCTGGGGATTCGAACCCACCACCTTAGGTGTACGTGGCTGGCGCCTTAGCCGGTTGAGCTATAGGCGCTGAGCCTCTTTCTTTCTTTTTTTTGAGACAGAGTCTCATTTTGTCGCCTTTGGTAGAGTACTGTAGCATCACGGCTCACAGTAACCTCCAACTCTTGAGCTTAAGTGATTCTCTTGTCTCAGCCTCCCAAGTAGCTGGCACTACAGGCGCCTGTCACAATGCCTGGCTGTTTTTAGAGATGGAGTTTCACTTTGGCTCAGGCTGGTCTCCAATTCCTGAGTTCAGGCAATCCGTGTGCCTTGGCCTCCCAGAGTGCTAGGATTATAGGCGTGAGTCATGGCACCTGGCCAGCAGTGAGTTTCTTGATCCCTGCATGGGCATTTCTTCTTTTTTTTCTTTGGGACGTCACGCCATCTCCCTGCTCTCCTCCCCCGCTCCTCTCTCACTCTCTCTCTACTTATAGAAGTAAACAATAAATTTTATACTTTTATACCCTACTTTGGCCTAGAGTATAAATCTTTCTTATCCCATGAGCACATACTGACCTTTCCACCCTATCATTATGCTTTTATCTCATGGGGACAGGACAGATGCTTAGCTCATGTCAATAAAGACCTAGAGAGTCTCAAGCTGTTGCCCTGGTACAGTGCTGTGGCGTCACAGCTCACAGCAACCTCAAATTCTTGGGCCTAAGTGATTCTTTTGCCTCAGCCTCCAAAGTAGCTGGGACCACAGGTGCCCACCCCAATGCCCGGCCACTTTTTTGGTTGCAGTTGTCATTGCTGTCTCAACTGGCCCCAGCTTGAACCCGCCAGCCTGGGTGTATGTGGCCAGCACCCCACCCACTGAGCTACGGGCGCCACCTCAAATTTTCTTCATAATAATTTTTTTTTTTTTTTTGGAGACAGGGACCTCAAGCTGTCTCCCTGTGTAGAGTGCCGTGGCATCTCAGCTCACAGCAACCTCTAACTCCTGGGCTCAAGCGAGTCTCCTGCCTCCGCCTCCCAAGTAGCTGGGACCACAGGCGCCCGCCACAGCGCCTGGCTATTTTTTGGTTGCAGCCGTCATTGTTTGTCAGGCCCAGGCTGGATTCGAACCCGCCACCTTGGGTGTACATGGCTGGCGCCTTAGCCACTTGAGCCACAGGTGCCAAGCCTTCATAATAATTTTTATCTGCAGTTGGTTTATTTGAATCAGAATCATATTATATTTGGTCATTTTAAAACTACAGGCGCCAAGCCTAAATAAGCATTTCTATGTTATAATCAACTCACCGTTAACATTTTTAACTACTGAATAATCATCTAGCAAGTGGCTATACTTCCATTTATTAAACCACTACCCTATTGCTGGTATGTTGTATGTTTTTGTTACTATAAAAATTGTTACAGTTGGCTGAGTACCTTGGCTCATGCCTGTATCCAGGCACTTTGGGAGGCCAAGGTGGAAGGATCACTTGAAGTTAGGAGTTTAAGACCTGCCAGAGCAAGGGCATGATACCATCTCTACAAAAAATAGAAAAATTAGCCAGGTGTGGTGGCATGCACCTATAGTCGCAGCTGCTTGAGAGGCTGCGGCAGGAGGATTGCCGGAGCTCAGGAGTTTGGAGGTTGCAGTGAGCTGTGGTGGCACCAGTTCACTCTAATTCAGGAAACAGAGCAAGACCTTGTCTCAAAAAAAAAGAACTGCTACAGTAAATTTCTTGGTGCTTAAGTATCTTAGTACTTTTTATAGAATTAGCTTCTACCGGCTCGGTGCCTATAGCTCAGCCGGCTAAGGCGCCAGCCACGTACACCTAAGGTGGCGGGTTCGAATCCCCGGCCCGGACCCGCCAAACAACAATGACAGTTGCAACCAAAAAATAGCCGGGTGTTGTGGCGGGCGCCTGTGGTCCCAGCTACTTGGGAAGCAGAGGCAAGAGACTCGCTTGAGCCCAGGAGTTGGAGGTTGCTGTGAGCTGTGATGCCACGGCACTCTACCCAGGGGGACAGCTTGAGGCTCTGTCTCAAAAAAAAAAAAAAAAGTTAGCTTCTACCAAAAGAAACATTGTGCCAGGCTTGGTGCCTGTGGCTCAAGCGGCTAAGGCACCAGCCACATACACCTAAGGTGGTGGGTTTGAATCCAGCCCGGACCCGCCAAACAACAATAATGGCTGCAATCAAAAAATAGCCGGGCGTTGTGGTGGGTGCCTGTAGTCCCAGCTACTTGGGAGGCTGAGGCAGGAGACTCACTTGAGCCCAGGAGTTGGAGGTTGCTGTGAGCAGTGAAGCCATGGCACTCCACCCAGGGTGACAGCTTGAGGCTCTGTCTCAAAAAAAAAAAAAAAAAAGAAAGAAAGAAACATTGTGCCAAAAGTATAAAGTTGCTTAAGCATTTGTTGACTGTGCACTATAGTGGAACACCTAACTAACTTTATGTGCATTTTGTAGTATTTCTTCAAATTCTTCATCACTCTAAGACAGTGGTTCTCAACCTTCCTAATGCTGCGGCCCTTTAATACAGTTCTTATGGGTCGTGACCCACAGGTTGAGAATTGCTGCTCTGTCTATTCTATCCTTATTTTCAGAAGTTGAAACTAAACCTCAGGAAGGACAACTAACTCACCCCAGGTAACCAGACCAATAAAAAGTGGGGCCATGTGCCCAAGCAGCTCTGCCTGGTCCCCAGATCATGGGTCTCCCTCACCAGGCCTTCACTTTTTAGAAACTTGCTAAATTTCAAAGGGAAAATGGCTAACTTGTTCTAGATTATTTTCATGACATCAGACATTTCCGTGTGTTTGCTAAACCAGAAATGTTCCTCTTTTGTTAATTAGCTGTTGTGGCCTTTCCCATAGTTGCCTATACAAATTGAAGAGTGAATAAGATGTGTGATGTATTGGTTTATCACCATAGTTACAAAGAAAGATAACAGGCAGAGTTTTCCTTTTTAGACACACCTTTAATAATAGCCAACATGACTCAAGGGATTTCCTCACCATTACACTCTTAACACAGGTGCCTGGTTCCCCTCACTCTTTCTCCCTGGCTGAGCCCAGGTACAGATGCGCGCCAGGAGCAGTGCGGTGCAAGGAAATGCTACTGGCTGCAGGCTAGGCTTTCCCCTTTAGAGTTGTTCAGTTCCTTCCCGAAGCAGGAGGGCTTGCTCAGAGCAATATTCAATCACATGCTCATCGCTTTGCTCTCAAAGTACCTTAAACAAACAGTGACTTCCTTTCTACAGTTATGTAGACAAACACCACAATGATGAAAATGCCAAGCACAGCAAGCTTCAAGCCCAGTGGAAAGCCTTCTTTGCTGCTCCCAGCGCTCAGGTTCCCGTAGCAGTTTTCATTTGAGGGGACAGCCTCATCTTGGGTTCTGGTGTTTGACGGTCTTGCAGCACACCTGTGAACACATTAGTGGCACTCAGGTACAACCTGAACACCCCCTTAAAGTGAGGTCTTGAGGCCCAAGGGAACAGCCATGGTGGGGCTTTAGAGGCAGCGCCTCTATTCACTTGGAACATATGTTAATTTCAACACCGACTGCAACAGGGTTACAGAGCAATGTGACATCCAAAATCCTACCAACCATTTATCTATCATTCTCACGCATTTGTGTAACGTTTCTCGATGCTGGCCTAAAGCCTGACTCAGGGACCTTCTTGATCCCCAAGTCCCCACTGGGAAATACTACGAGTGAATGGGAAGCATCAGTACACAGATTCTCTCCCTTCTCCTCACAGGTATAAACGCTGCCTTTCAGGGTGTAGGTGGGAAGTGTGTGTGCAATCTGCTTATTTTGTATTTAAAATGGCAAGAGGGGACTTTCTGAAAGTTTTTAGTGGGAGCTTTACACTTCCCCTAGTCTAAAACCTGCTGAAGTCTATCCAGAAGTTTGGAAACTTTTCGGAAAGCTTTCCTTTCTGGTTAACAAAATGACCTGTCTTGAGCTTTTGCATCAAATACCTGTTCCTATTTTTCCTTTTTAAAAAATTGATACATGATAAATATACACATGTTCAGGGTGCGTGTGATATTTTGATACAGTCATGTAATGTGTAAAGATCAAGCCAGGGTCATTGGGATATCCCTCACCTTAAATATTTATGTTTTCTTTGTGCTAGGGACATTCAAATTATTCTAGCTATTTTGACATATACTATAAAATGTTGCTAACTATAGCCACCCTACTGAACTATCGAAGGCTAGATCTTATTTCTTCTGCTTAACCATATATTTGGTTTTTTTGTTTGTTTGTTTGTTTGTTTTTGCCTCCAGACACAAATAGGACCAAATGTCTCAAAATAACTACACATCAGGAAACTTGGGCCCTGGTCTCAGTTTGTTGTGACTTAGGCACCCCCACTCCTTCTCCCTGGCCTATTTCTTCATCTCTAAACACTAGGAATAAACTAGAGACTATGTAAGTAAGGCCTCTTCAGCTTTGAAATTATTAAATATTACAAATTTTTCCCTTGTTTCAACAGATTCTCTTTAGGATCAACCTCTTCATAAAAATCTAAATAAGGAATTTTTTTCAGAGTTATAGAATACAATAATATCAGTTTCCTACATGCAAAAGCAAAAAGCATTACCTAGGGTGGTGCCTGTGGCTCAAAGGAGTAGGGCACCAGCCCCATATACCAGAGGTGCGGGTTCAAAACCCGGACCCAGCCAAAAAAAAAACAGCAAAAAATAAAAAGCATTACCTTGTTTCCTTGAAAGTCTTATAATCCAGGCAGCGGATGTCTGAGGGTTTTGGTTTAGCAGTACAAGCTTCAAATCTCTGGTAAACAGAAAGAAAATGTTAAGAGGAATATGTTTCCAGTGTCTTATACAAAGAACCTGATTTCTTCCTAGGAAAAAGTCACATAATCTGAGGACTGATACAGATTTTTCCTACATCAGATAGTTTAGCACTTGATAATATAAACTTCAAGTTTGGCTGTATTCAATAATTAGCAAAAACATCCAAGTTCCATGGAGTAACATTTTACTTCAGTGACTCATAGGAGAACAATAGATGCTCAAGTGACTAGGGTCACATGATGAGAACAACATTCTGTTCTTAAATATAAGTGCTCTATTTTGCTGTCTTGTTTGTGCTTTTTATTGCTGGGAGCTGTTTTTGGTGAGCATGCAACATTTTTATACAAAAAATAAAGTTATTTAAAAAAACAAGTTGAGGTTCCAGACTTGGTGGCTCATGTCTGTAATTCCAGCACTTCTGGAGGCCAAGGTGGGAGAATTGCTTGAGACCAGGAGTTCAAGACCAGCCTGGACAGTATAGCAAGACCCCATCTATAAAAAACAAATTAAAAATGTAGGTTTGGTGGCACACATCTGCATTCCTAGCTACTTGGGAGGCTGAGGCAGGAGGATGGCTCAAGCCCAGGAGTTTGAGGCTGCAGTGAGCTATGGTAACAGGGAAACTCTGTCTCTAAAAAACCCAAAAAACTAAAAACAAGAGCTCGAAAATAATTTAGGAAAATGAAATGTTACTTTGTAAAAGGAGTAGAAGTAGGAACAATTGTGTTTTCTATTTTCATTTTTCAAGAAATTTTGTTCATGTTATTTCCTCAGTAAAGTGAAAAGGTATAGCTGTTTGTTTCTTCCCTGTGAAATACAGGGTTTTTTTTGTTTGTTTTTTTGTTTATTTTGAGACAGAGCCTCACTTTGTCACACTCAGTAGAGTGCCATACTGTCATAGCTCACAGCAACCTCAAACTCTTGGGCTCAAGAGATCTTCTTGCATCAGCCTCTTGAGTAGCTGGGACTATAGGTGCCCACCACAATGCCCAGCTATTTTTAGAGACGGGTCTCACTCTTGCTCAGTCTGGTCTCAAACTCATCAGGCAATCCATCTACCTGAGCCTGCTGGAGTGCTAGGATTGCAGGTGTAAACCATCACACCAGGCCTGAAAGAGAGTTGTAAAGATTAAGAGACTTACTACACGCACAATGATTAAAACACATAGTAAGCATTCAATAAATATTAGTAATGTAATTATGATAGTGACGATTATTAATTTCATATTGCTATTTTTCCTTATAGGTCTGTTTTTTCTTTCTTTTTTTTTTTGATACAGATTTCTGCTCTGTCATTCTGTTATCTCAGCTGGAGTGCAGTGGCATCATCGCAGCTCACAGCAACCTCAAACTTCTGGGCTCCAGCAATCCTCCTACCTCAGCCTTCAGAGTAGCTGAGACTATAGGCAGCTAATTTTTTCTGGTTTTGGTAAAGTCCAGGTCTCTCTCTTAAAATTTTGACCTCAAGCCGTCTGCCTGCCTTGGCTTCTCCAAGTGTTAGGATTATAGTTGTGAGCCATTGCACCTAGCTTGCTTTTTCTTTCTTCTTCTTCTTTTTTTTTTTTTTTAAGAGACAGAGTCTTATTTTGTTGCCCTCGGTAGAGTGCTATGGCATCACAGCTCACAGCAACCTCCAACTCCTGGGCTTAGGTGATTCTCTTGCCTCAGCCTCCCAAGTAGCTGGGACTATAGGCACCCACCACAACGCCCAGATATTTTTTGTTGCAGTTCGGCTGGGGCCAGGTTTGAACCCACTACCTTCAGTATAGGGGGCCAGCACCCTACCCACTGAGCCATAGGTACTGCCTGCCTGCTTTTTCTTTTCGTTCTTTTTTCTTTCTTTCTTTCTCTCTTTTTTTAAAGACAGAGCCTCAAGCTGTCGCCCTGCATAGAGTGCTGTGGCATCACAGCTCACAGCAACCTCCAACTCCTGGGCTCAAGCGATTCTCCTGCCTCCACCTCCCAAGTAGCTGGGACTACAGGTGCCCACCACAACACCTGGCTATTATTTGGTTGTAGTTGTCATTGTTGTTTGGCGGGCCCAGGCTGGATTCAAACCTGCCAGCTCAGGTGTACGTGGCTGGCGCCTTAGCCACTTGAGCCACAGGCCCTAAGCTCCACCTGCTTTTTCATAATTGTCCATTTAAATTTAAGATCGAGGCCTTGTTATCCTCAAATGTCTGCATGTCCAGGTTGGGGACTCCTTGGAATATGAAGACAGGGTGCAAGATGACATTGCTAATTTCTATTTATCAAGTACCAGGCTCTACTTACCCATTCAAGATGCCTTCTAGACTACTCTGTCCTTAGCTGGTAGGCACTACTGTTCTATTTTGGAAATTAGTCTGAGGCACAGAAGGGTTAAGCAACTTGCCTGAAGACACATAGCATTATCAATGGGAAACTAAGAGCTTGAATCATTACTCTAGACACCTCTCTACCCTTCAGTTCCTAAAAATAATGCCCCCAGCAGGAAATCTTTACTACTCTGGTCCACTCTGATCCCTCCCCTTCTTTATTTTTTCATTCCTAATACACCCATTTTGTGCTACACTTTATTAACCTGACATTTTATTCCTTTCACAAACATTTGTCTGCTGAGGGCCAGGCCCTGTGCCAGCTGTGAAGATTTCAGAAGGAACCACCACACCATCGCTGCCCTACACAGCTCACCACGTAGCTCACTAGTTTGTAAGTGGCCTGCCGGCTTTCTTCTTCCCTCATCAGGTGGTCTGTTGATCTCATGGAGCAGTCTTCTGTTTCTCTCTCATCAAGCCGCAATACATAACACTTGGGGCCGCGTAGCTCCAGCGCCTGACCCCAGCCAGAAGCCCAGGACCCCTGAACATGAGAGGGGCCTCTGACACCCACTGTTCTGCCAGAGGCAAGCACAGTTTGTACTTGTGACCCAGGCAAACTACAGTCAACCAGTCAGGAACCGGAGAATTCCTAGAAACAGGGAGGGAGCCGAGACTCACTACAGACAGGGAAAGAACTGAAGGAAAGGGACAAGAAGCAGAAAGAAAGCCAAAAGGAGAGCCGGGAAGGCGACACGGGGTAGACTGGACAAGGGGGGCATGTGGGGGGGCAGGGAGGGCCACTGGGCTTCTTCCTGACTCCTGGAGTTACTAGGAGAAAGGAGAGCTGTGATCTTAGCCAGCACTGTGTTGACAGGACGCCTCAATAGAGCATCTCCCATTAGTGAGTGTGGACCTTGACCTACAGAGCATCTCTGCAGACCCGAGGGTCTCAGCTGTCTTTTATTCTCACTCTCTTTTATTTATTTATTTTTTTGAGGCAGAGTCTCACTCTGTTGCCCTGGCTGGAGTGCTGTGGCCTCAGTCTAGCTCACCTCAAACTCCTAAGCTCAAGTGATCCCTGTACTTCAGACTCTCGAGTAGCTACAGGTACCTGCCACAATGCCCAGCTAATTTTTCTATTTTTAATAGAGACAGGGTCTTGCTTTGTTCAGGCTGGTCTGGAACTCCTGAGCTCAGGCAGTCCACTGGCCTCAGCATCCCTGAGTGCTGGGATTACAGGTGTGAGCCACTGTACCTGCCCCACCTCTGCCCTCCTTGGGCAGAGTCTTGCTCTGTTGCTGGGGCTGGAGTGCAGTGGCATCATCATAGCTCACTCCAGCCTTTAACTCCTTAGTTCAAGTGTTCCTCCTGCCTTGGCCTCCCAAGAAGCTGGGTCTATGGGTGCACAATATCATACCCTGCTAATTTTGGGGGTGAGGGGCACAGAGATAGGGTCTTGCTACATTGCTCAGGTGGGTCTTGAACTCCTGGTCTCAAGCAATCCTCCTGCCTTGGCCTCCCACTTTCTTAGGGATCTTCTCACTAATGTTTTAGTGATACCCAAGCAGTGCCTCTGCATTTGGTGGGAGGTTGTGCATGGTACACACACACCACACCCAAGGTTGCACCATTCCTGGCATAGCCACCATAGATTCACATGCCATTACAACAATTCCTGGAACAGAAAGGTAAAGGCTCTTGAGGCAGAGGTACTTAAACAATTCCCACAGGGTGCCTTGTGGGCTAGTGGTGGTCTGCTCACCAACAGATAATAGATATTTCTTGTCTTTTTTTTTTTAGACAGAGTCTCACTCTGCTGCCCTGGGTGAAGTGCCATGGCCTCCTAGCTCATAGCAACCTCAAACTCTTTGAGCCGAATGCTCCTCTTGCCTCGGCCTCCAGAGTAGCTGACTACAGGTACCTGCCACAATGCCTGGTTAGTTTTTCTATTTTTTGTAGAGACAGGATCTCACTCTTGCTCAGGCTGGTCTCAAACTCCTGAGCTTAAGCAACCCACCCACTTCAGCCTCCTAAAATGCTAGGATTACAGGTGTGAGCCACAGTGCTTGGCTACCAATAAATATTTCAAACTATTTCCAAGTATACTGGAAAAATCAACTATAAGCAAATTCTTTCTTTTAACCTTTATGTTTATGGAACATTTTAAACATATACAAAAGTAGACAATAGTATAATGAATTGCCACATACCTATCACATGCAACTTCTTTTTAATTTTCTTATGTTAAAAATAGATATATGTTCAATAAAGCATTTGGAGTAGAAGTCTGTTGCAGAATTAAATTATAGAATTTCACAGCTTTGGGCGGTGCCTGTGGCTCAAAGGAGTAGGGCACCAGCCCCATATGCTGGAGGTGGTGGTTCAAACCCAGCCCCGACCAAAAACTGCAAAAAAAAAAAAAGAATTTCATAGCTCTTAGACAATCAGATACTTCCCTCCTGCCATAAAGAGGTTTAGGCCTTTTATTCATTTTCTTTTATAAGTTGTGTTCTTTCCTATCATTTATATGTAGAGTTCCCCTATAATATATAGAAGGTGGACATTTTTTCTTTTTTTTTTGAGACAGAGTCTCAAGCTGTCCCCCTGGGTAGAGTGCCGTGGCATTACAGCTCACAGCAACCTCCAACTCCTGGGCTCAAGCGAGTCTCCTGCCTCTGCCTCCCAAGTAGCTGGGACCACAGGCGCCCGCCACAATGCCCGGCTATTTTTTTTTGGTTGCAGCCGTCATTGTTGTTTGGCGGGTCCGGGCTAGGGATTCGAACCCGCCACCTTAGGTGTACGTGGCTGGTACCTTAGCCGGTTGAGCTATAGGCGCCGAGCCAACCATCAGCTGTTCTAAAGCAGATCCAAACTGTGACACTATGAGAGACATTCATGACGTGTGTCTAACACAGTACAACCCATTATATCTTTCTCTCCTTCATTCCTTGTTGGTGGAAAGTGTGGAGGAGCTAGGGACTTTCAAGGGGATTGGCTCACTGAGCTTGTTGAGACTCAGATAAGAGTCAATGTCAGAACTTGAGGTCAAGTGTGGGGTTCACATAAGGAAAATTATATTTGGATACTGGGGTTGGAGAAAAAAGAAGTAATCATGAAAACACTTCTAGTCAACAGGTTTCATTCTCTAGGATTTGGGGCAGGAACCCTTCTCTACTCACAGGAGGAGAAAGGCTTAAGAAGAGGCAGGTTTATCACCTAAATCAAAGTCAGATTTGGTATACAATTCTTATCCAAACGCAGCTATAAGAAGCCAGTCCAAAACTGGAAATCCACAGAAATAGAAGTTCAATTACAGGCAAATAAGCTCAGCATGAGTGTACAGGCTGAGGACATGGAGGGTAGTTGGAGTTATAGCCAATGTTAGCTTTAGGGCAGGCATCCTCAAACTATGACCTGCAGGCCACATGACTTTTATCCAGCCAGCCCAGTGTTTTGCTGCCACTGCCTATCCTGCTTATCAGCCAACTGTCCCAGGGCCCGCAGTCCCTCAGCCCTCACTTCAATGGTCTGAGGTACAGTGAACTGGCCCCCTGTTTAAAAAGTTTGTGGACCCCTGCTTTAGGGACTTGGAGAAGAAAACAATAAAGGAGTCTATCTGGAGTCTCAGTCGTGGATCTAGAGTTGTAACTTTTGCTTAAGTTCCAATAGGTCAGAGATCAGGGAAAGCAAAGATCTGACCCTGGATTCATCCTTGCCTTATTAGGGCTGACTAGACGGGGTCTGGCACAGGACAGGGCCTAGCGGTCAAAGACTTCCTTGAGGATCTCAGCTGTGAGTTACAAGCAAAGTAGACCCAGAAGAATTTCACTTGTGTAAAATGCATTTTGTCTTGAAAAAACGAATATGAGTTTCCTGGGGAACCTGTCGCATGTTCTTTTGCTGACCTTTCCACATCTGAGATACAAACAGAAATGGGTGAAGTCCTGTTCTAGCATGGTTGTTTTGCTTGACATCATAGGAATTAAAAGGAAAAATTGGGACCAGGGAACAAATTATTCTTAGAATGCTGGTGAGGCTGATAAATCGATGGCTTTTCCTGCAGGCTTTGCACCAAAGAATGGAAGTCCAGTGTGCACTTTAGGCATCCCTGAGTCTAACTCATAGCATTTCTTTTTCTTTTTCTTTTTTTTTTTTTTTTTTTTTGAGACAGAGCCTCAA
The DNA here is from genome assembly GCA_963575145.1 of Galago senegalensis. Lineage (NCBI taxonomy): Eukaryota > Metazoa > Chordata > Mammalia > Primates > Galagidae > Galago > Galago senegalensis. The sequence goes on along the minus strand of CAUYTI010058978.1, from coordinate 8,759 downwards.
GCTGTCCCCCTGGGTAGAGAGCTATGGCTTCACTGCTCACAGCAACTTCCAACTCCTGGGCTCAAGCGAGTCTCCTGCCTCCGTCTCCCAAGTAGTTGGGACCATAGGTGCCCGCCACAACGCCCGGCTATTTTTTTGGTTGCAGCCATTATTGTTGTTTGGCGGGTCCAGGCTGGATTCGAACCCACCACCTTAGGTGTATGTGTCTGGCACCTTAGCTGCTTGAGCCACAGGCACCGAGCCATTCATAGCATTTCAACATGGCCTCAGTCCTATTTCCAGACAGTCTGGCTTAAAGATTTGAGTTTCTCCCCTGCCTAAACCCTCACTCACTGTGTGTTTTCTATTTGCTTTTCCTCTTACATTTCCCTCAAGGACTAGAGGAATTTTGAAAAGAAGCCCGCCTTTTCTTGCCACTCCCTATTCTCAATGCTAATATTTGCTGAATCTTCCCATTAGTATGCAGCAGTAATTTATTTACTCTGCCACTCACCACATACATGCACACGCCTGCATGCACACGCCTGCATGCACACACATGGGTCCATCTTTCCCAGACACAAATTCAGTCACAATCACATCTAAGCATGCATTTTCAATATTGTATTTTAGACAGAACTTCATACATTTCATTAAGAACATGGATCCTTGGGATTGACAACACATGGACAAAAATTTGCCTCTACCACTCATTATTTGGGGTTGAAATTGAGAAAATTACTAAACTTAAACATTTGACTTTTTCCATCTATAATGAAAAAAAGAACAGTAACCTATGCCATTGTGAATCTTAACTTTCCCTAATCCTTAGTGACTACTCAGTAAATGCTGCCTTTGTTATTATTCAATATTATTAATACTCCATTTTCAGAAATCAGATACCATCCTTCATTCAAATCTTTTCCCCAAACTAATTACTTTTTACTTCTAATAAATTGTTTCACCTATATAAAGCCAAGTTTTTTCATCTATGTCTGTTTCCTCATTTATCATGAAAGAGTATCATCATCTGTATCCAAGTAATTCATAGATGAGCATATTTAAAATAATTAAAACTCTCATATATGTCCTTTCTTTCCCTTTTCAAGGCCCATCATAGCAACTAGACCCAGTGATTAACATTTCTTCTTTCTCAAGTTTGACAAACTGTTCTTTATTCCAAGGTTAAAAAAAAAATCATCAACAATAACAACACAAGCTCTATGTTTCTTTCCCCTAGTGATTCTCTGGGTAATTATCACAATCTAACAAAATCATGTTTATCTTTAGGGTAAGCAGTATATCAGCCACACATTTTATAAACAATTTCCCTTAGATTGTTTACCTAATCCACTCATGTGAGTCAGAATTTAAATATTAGTTATTTACATATCAGGAAATGGAAACAGGTTAATACATGATTTGCTTGTGATAGAAGATGAAATGGGAATGTGGACATGATAGAAAAATCCAGACTTGTTCCCCACTGGCTACTGGATTCCAAGACCTTGTGTAGTATTGTTACAATCTGGAACAATTACCTCATTACTTTGAGTAGGAGGGCAGAAAAATAATTTCTCAAAATTAAATAAGAAACCAAAAAAGTTTAGATGATAAGACAGTGTGGGTTGCAGTAAAAAATGATGCCATCTTAACATAACAGTGGTTTCTTCTTTCCTCTGCATTTCATACCCCAACCTTGAGCCGCATTGCCACATTTTCTCCCTGCTGTATCCCGCTCACTCACTCTTTGCCATATCTAATAAACTCAGCCGGACTAATTTCCTTAAGCTTTCCATCAAGACCTTGACAAGTCTTCCCTGCCTTTTGTGCTAACGCCCACTAATGTTTGGCTGGGTAATTTCTGAGCAACACCTTTCCCCACTGCTATGTCAGGGTAGGCTCTGCTATTTCCACTCTTCTCTCTGATATTCCCATTCTCTCTCCTGTTTATCACTGCACTTCCTGGTACAGTCCTATTCCTCCTTTCTTGGGCAGCCCTTCCTCTGTAACCCTGCTCCCACCTTTCCTTGCTATATATCTGAGATCCAAAAGCCTTTGTCATCTGACTTTAAAGACTAAGCTCTTTTTCTTAAATGGCCTGGGTTAGTCTACTGTTTGCATGTGATTATTTTTGTTGTAGTCATTGATTGACTGTATCTGAGCACACAAACCATGCTGCAGAAATCGTCTCTTGGTGGAATCTGTTGATGCCAATTAGCAGAAAAGTTTACAGATCATCTGAGTAGTGTCCCAATGTTTTAAAATGGTAGCCCTGTGATTCAAATGTAGATTTCTATAATTAAACATACTGGAGCTCAGGGAACTGCTTATCCCAATCTATTCAGTGTATCTTGATGGCCATTTCTCTAAAGAAATCTCCAGAACTCTAAAAAGGACATTTAAAAACTCACTGAATAACATTTTCATTTCATCGATGAGGAAGCAAAACTCTGTGGGAGTTCAGATTACCAGTGCAAAGTCACAGAACCAGCCCCTAGAACAGGAATGGCAAATTAGTTAACTTATAGTTAATTGAGTTGAACGTGATAGTTTACTAATTTATCTAAGCTTCACTTATTTAAGTACCAATTCATCTAAGCTTCACTTAAATGCCATTGGTTTCAGGAGAAAATGTATAATATTTATTTATTAAGAGACTTGTGGATATATGCTCACGTGTGCTAAGATTTTAAGATGCTTGGGATATAACACAGTTCATGATTAGTTATGGCCCACAAAACAACTGGAGGAAGTTGAGAACCTTGGTGAGCTGAAGTCATCCTGGAATCCTCCTTTCTTGCTGCTGACATCAATGTTCTGTTCTGTATCACTCTTCCAGAAGGTCATTTTAACCAAATAAAATGAACACCGCCCTGGAAAATTGAAATCATATAATTTCTCTAAGGTCAATTGCATTGTGAAGGAGTTCTTTGACTTTCAAACATGTAGAACTCTTTGGGAAGTATTCTGCCTTTGTGCAGTGTCTCTGAAGAAACTGAAGATCTACAACCCCACTCTGCTCATTATTATTAACTCAATTTTTAAGTAAGCAACTTGCAACAGCAGTCACAATAGTTGATATTTTAAGACTATTTTTCCACTTGTTCATTTATTCATTTAATCACATTATTTTATTAATGTTTAAAAGGTTGTTGCCTTCTTCAGGTAACTTCTGCAAAAATTGTAAATTGGATGGGTTAAGAGGCTGGTTCTGTGGATCTCCGGTAGCTGTTGAGGTTCACCTCCTGCGAAGTTATCATTCATATGTATAACTTGCAAATTTCTCAGTTAACACCATGAAACCATTTCTCAGATGCATGTAGAACTAAAGAAATTATATTGTGAAGGTGACTCAGGACTTCACACTGCAAGCAATTATTAGGAGTTTACTGCCTATTTTACAGCCTATCACCTCCCTTTTTCTGACCTGTAAGGAAAAACAAAAACCTGATAATATATGTGTAAGAGAACACATGTGGAGAGCAGCTGTGTATCTTTTGAAGGATGGTCCATATCCATGGAGTACAATCGTATATATGTTATCAACAATATTGACTACTTTACTAGGGGATGACATTTTGCTTTCAAATATGATACATGTCTTTTTAGTAATATTTTCTCTAATTCTCTTGTTTATTATTTTCATTGTATTGATCTCATTCTTCCATGATCTTTACTGCTTCCTCAGTTAAACACACCCCTCAAGAGCCTCTGTCAATGTCACTAAAAGCTGTACCATTACATATACTTGTCTCCCTTGAGTATGTGTGGCAACTACCAGTCAGTCACTGAGCTGAAAAAGAAGTAAAACTCTAGGTTCACTTACAAGGTGAATTCTACCTAATGATTATACTTTCACAGTTAATATGAAATAGCAGTGATAGATTATTTTGAATTTTAGAGTGAGATAGGTGAACATAAGTCCTATCTTATTAGACCAACATTCCCTTTAATTGGAAACAAAGAATGGGTTGGGAAGCAGGGATACATAACCAACTGTCCATCCCTGATGGTTTCTGTGTTCCTGATCATCCAAGTATTTATCCCTGAGGAAGATTTTTCACAGACTTTTAAATACACATCTTCCCAGAGATCATCCCTGCATTTCTCAAAATCCACTGTATTGCGGAATGGTGCTCTACATGCTCTGGTTCTGATTTTCTGCATGGTGCCTGCACCCTTCTTTTACATCTTACTTTACTGTTATCCATGTATTCTGCTTGATGGTCCACCTGTCCTAGGTCTTGACTGACTCTTGTCCTGGGAGAGTTCATCCAACATATGTGGCTACCCCTTCAATGCACACTTGTGGTATCTGCTTCTCTGGCACCTACTGAAGTTCCTTTATCCCCAGTGGTTCCAGTGAACCTTGTAACATGTAAGATATACTTGAGAATTACCTTGAATTATCCAGACAGAAAAATAAAAAGAAAATAATCCAATGCTCAGTCAGACACTGAGATAGATAATTTAATGTGAGCTTTTTCTTGTAATTTTAGAATGGCAATCTTAATTTTCTTGTGATTAGTTGGCCTAGCTGACTGTTTATTCGATGCTGCATCCAACGTATCATGGCAATGCTTTTCAATGTTTTGGACATTAAACCTTTCTGTGAATTACTTACAATTCCATCTCATTTACTCAGGCTGAAATTAAAGAAAAGAAACATGAAACACACTTCAAAAAATTGGCAAAATTATAATCGCAGAATAGCAATAGCCCCGACCACCCATATAATAAGACTTCAGCTCCCTGAAAACATGGCAGAGCACATGTGTCAGTGTCAACCCAAGGCTGAAATCTAATTAGGGCGCATTCAGCCAGTCTGCTTATGTGTTTCTCGTTTGGTGACAAATCCGTTCATTTTGCAACAACATTTCTGTAGACGTCCAACAATTTGTTTCAGAGCCTGAAGCAGACTTTTAAAATGCATAATTCTATGGGGTGGTGAGTTAGAGTTTTCCTCCATAAATAACCATTAACATACAATCTGCTTGTCTGACCCTTGAGATGAAATTGCCAGGCCTGTTGAATGAATTGGCAAATGTTATCAATTAATATTTTTGATTGTAATTTGGCATGTTTGTTTACTTTACTGAAGACAATTGATTAGCAGACTATTTAGCTGATTTGATTAAACTGAGTACATCAGTTCTTTGCATAGATTGCATCTGATTTTCAAAGACCAAGCATGTCCCGGAAGCATCTTTGAATAGTAGAAATACAATATATGCTTGATGCAGGTTTTTGTCACTAACTTGTGTGCTCCTGGTAAAGTGACTGGACATTTTAGGCTTTCTCTATGGATATTATAGACTGCGTATCTCCCTCTCTAAAAGACCAAAATGAAATAACAGCTTCGATTTTTCTTGTAAAGTCTCATAACCACACAGATAAAACAGAGAGAAAAGTGTACTAGTTTACCAGGTATCACCAGGATTTTTCTTGAGAAAGAAACTGTCTTTCTTAAATGAAATATTTTGATAAGACATTGTGTTCAAAAAAAAAAAAATGATGACATATATGTCCCAGGAATCCTAAGCAATTATATTTGTTGCTTATTTTCTTATTTAAAAAAAAAAAAGAAAAGAAAAGAAATCTGGGGAGAGGGGATAAGTAGGATGGAGAGAAGAGGTAATATGCATGAGGTAGAATTTTCTAATGTTTATTGAAGGGTACAAATAACTTTTTACAAATAAATGTATGTGATTTAAGTTAAAGTTATTTGTGTTGCTTTGACCCCAAATTTTTCTTCCTCCCCTTTCTTCTTCACTATCTCCCAAAACATACCAGAGTGAGAACCACAGTGCTGTCACATTCTAGTTTACTAGAAATATGAAGGTATTTTAAGGATGAGAGCAGGTAATCCAGAAACAGTTTCCCAGAGTTATGGTGTGGTTTTGAAAAAAATTGACTTTAGAAAGGCAGAAGATTTTACTCAGGTATCGATTGTCCCTGGGCCATGTGGTGCTCACCACACGGCAGACTCTCTTCTGAGCCCTCAATGAATTCATCCAGCAGTTTCAACAAGTCTACGTAGTTTGTCTTTGTTCACACAGAACCAGCATTCAAACCAAGAGATTTGGCCATGATGTTTAGGTTCTATATAACATTGACTCTCTAGAGTTTCCCAGTGACATTATCTGGATAATTTTTCAAAGACTGAGAAGCTAAGGTCAATAAGTGACATGTAATCAGAAAATCATAGGATGTTTGGTTTAATTGAATGAAATACTAGAGTTCACCACATTCTGCCCTGGAACTGGAGTCCAGACACTGTTGTTCCCACCACTGTGGGGAGAGCTCCCGGGTGAAATGCACTAGGGAGTGGGACTCCCACAGTAAGAGTGTGCAGAGCAGACTCATAAGGGAGCTAAACATGAAGTCTAAGTGCAGGACTCCAGCCTTTGCTTTGCCTACTCAGGGCCTACCTTTCCTCATATGTATTAAAAAATGAGGAACTTGTATCAATGGAATCCACATTTAGTATACCAAAATTTTATGCTTCTCTCCTATACGCCATTGATTATTTCAGGCTGTAATTCTCACTCAATGGTATCATAACATCTTCTGACTTTCAGAAAAATATTACAGAACAAGGTTCCTTACATTTTGGTGATTGTAAACAAAGGCATCTATGCATGTGAACGTGTGTCCTATTTTCTATAAATGACTTTGCTGTCTATTAGAGAGGGACTTAGTCCTCACTAAACACTGGTAGAGAACAGTTGTTGCTGTAGCTTTTTGGAGTATGTGTGAGGGGGTGAGAAGGGGAGTTTCACATAAAATATTAAGCACACCTTGGGGAGTTTGCTTTTTAAATGACCTCCATAGTAAATTTCTTTATATAAAGCACACACACACACACACACACAAATATGCACAAAAGACAATTAAAAATAATCTTGTTGGCAATGTAAACCCATGTGAATGCAAGTTTCATTGTGTTCATTTTGCCCATATGCATTTTTGCTTTGGGTTTTCTAAAGCCATATCCATATTCTGCATGATTCTTGGGTTTTATTTATTTCTATAAATATGTTATTGTCCAGGAATGAATGAGGGCTTCCTTTTCTTTATAATGTTTATACACCTTTGACATTGAGATTTATTCATAAGAGTAACATTTGTCAGTAACGCTGCTTGGCAAAGAAGCCAGTACTGTAGAAGCTACAAATATATAAATCCCTGATTACCAAATGCAGTGTGGTAGTCTCTTGGGTTGTACCATTAAAGCGCCTAGAGTTAAAAAAAAAAAAAAGTCAATAAAACTAGGTGTTTGGTGCCACCTGTGAAATTCAATGTGGATAAATCTGAATTTGAATCTTATTAAAAAGTTTTCTTTTTCCTTTAGCCTAGATGTTGCTTTGATGTCATTTTCCCTGATGAATCCATCTATATACTATGAAGATGAACTTAAGTTGGTTTTGCTGTTGTTGTTGTTGACATTTCTAAACTCTTTAATTGGAATTGTGTTATTTTTCTGTCCTCACCAGTACTTGCAACATCTTTCAATGTAGTGTTGCTTCATGTTTTCATTAGTACGGGCTTCCCTCCCTCTTCCGGGTCATTAACAAGATATTAAATAAAGCCAGCTCTCCTGAGCTTTCCCCTTAATACCCCCCTCACACTGGATGAATTTTCATTCATCATTACTCGCCGTTGATCATGGTCCAGGCAGGATATGTAACTAAATTCCATCCCCAGCCTGCAGCAGACTATAGTCTGCAAATACATGTTCAGTACACCGGGGACCTGGTATTTCTCTTCCCTCCACATGGATCATTACCGAAATCAAACCTCGTGGAAACCAGGAGAATTTCAGAGAAAGAAATCCACTGATTTAAAAGGTGTTGGTCTAGTGAGACTTTTGTGATGATCATGGAAGTCTGAAACCAACAAGTTTGATGCACTTTGTACCTCAGACACAGTGGATAATCTGTGGGGCTGGAACAATCACGTCATGTTCTTATAGGCCAAAAAAATCACCTCAATGGATAGATAGACATGTTTATTGTTCCCAGTAAATGCTGTGGATCTGACAATTTTTCTTAGTTTAATGTATGAATTTCATTTCATAACAGCAATAAGCTACTCCAGGCTGTGCATTTGTTAGGGATTATTGCACTTCTTGGGTAGTTTAAGTCATTCTGCCTTTAGTCTTATGCCATATAACATGACCCAAGGCACCTTATAAATAGCAGAGCAATCCACTGCCTGTCATGTGTTAAAACTTGAATAGCCTTGTAAAGGGACATGGATTATAGAGATATGATAATAACTATAAAACAGGAGAGGTAATTTAAGTGCCTATGTTGGATAATCTGTATGATTAGTATTTTTTTTTTATTTTGGTCTTTTGTGTTTCATTCTACTTAGAATTCTCATTTACAGAAATCGCTGCTCAACAATACAATGTGCTAATGGTGTTGAAGGTAATTCAAGATCTAGTTTAACATTTCAAACCTTCTCATTGTTTTGTTTACCAATTAGTTACCGGAGGTTAAGTTGGAATGAGCTGATTTAGCAGCCTCGTTGGTTTGGAAATCACAAGTAGCCACCTGAAGTTATAGCAAATATTCTAAGGGTTGAATTCTTTTTTTTTTTTTTGAGGTTTTATAATGTTCTTTAATATCTTTTTTTTATTATTATTTTATTAAATGATAGCTGTGTACATTAATGCAAACATGGGGTACAGTGTAGTGTCTTCACACACATTTTGACATACTTTCATCAAGCTGGTTCACATAAATTTCATGTTATTTGCATAGTCATTG
>CAUYTI010058975.1:0-10196 GCA_963575145.1 Galago senegalensis | reverse complement strand
TTGTAAATCTTTTCAAGAATCTTTGTGGTTTCCTGTCTTAGGTTTAAGTCTTTTATCCAGTGAGAGTCAATTTTTGTTAGAAGTGAAAGGTGTGGGTCCAATTTCAGTCTTCTACAAGTTGCCAGTCAATTCTCCCAGCACCACTTATTAAACATGGAGTCTTTCCCCCAATTTAGGTTTTTGATAGGCTTATTGAATATCAAATGATGATTAGTGTCTTGGTTCATCTCTTGGTTCTCAATTCTGTTCCATACCTCTACCTCTCTATTTTGTGCCAATACCATGCTGTTTTGATCACTACAGATTTATAGTATAGTCTGAAGTCTGGTAGCATGATTCTACTTGATTTGTTTTTATTTCTGAGTAATGTCATGGCTATTCAAGTTTTTTTCTACTTCCATATAGAATGAAGTACTAGTTTTTCCAGAGCTTTATAGGTTCAGAGGAGATCAAACTTCCACTTTTCACAGATGATATGATCGTATACCTGGAAAACCCCAGGGACCAAACCACAAAACTCTTAGAAGTGATCAAGGAATACAGCAGTGTCTCAGGCTACAAAATCAATATTCACAAATCAGTAGCATTCATATATACCAACAATAGTTAAGCTAAAAAAAAAAGTCATGGACTCTATCCCTCTTACCATAGTGCTAAAGAAAATGAAATATCTGGGAGTGTACCTAACAAAGAATGTGAAAGATCTCTATAAAGAGAACTATGAAACTTTGAGAAAAGAAATAGCTGAAGATGTCAACAAATGGAAAAACATACCATGCTCATGGCTGGGAAGAATCAACATTTTTAAAATGTCCATAGTACCCAAAGCAATCTACAGATTTAATGCAATCTCCATGATTTTTTTTATCATGTTATTCTCATCTTGGGCCAATTTTAAAAATAAAATTGCAATAGGACTTTTACATACTTGCTTCAGGCAAAGTAACTCAGGGAACAGTCTGGGGACAAATTCTGCTCTGTTGTGAGGTGAAACAGAGAACAACTCATCAGAAACAATTGGTAAAGGGGCAAGAAGATCTCCTCTTAAAAAAATCCAGGCCAAAAGAAACAGAGGCAGAGAAGGGCAAGCTTTGTGTATATGTGCATGTGAGCTGGAAAGGTGGGTAAAAGAATATTTAAGTTTTTATTATCTAGGGAGGATTTTATCTCATTCACTTATCTTATTTTAAAAATAATCACACAAGGATGGCAATATTATATTTGACATTGGCACTCAGACAGGTATGTAACTTACACAAGGCTTATGTGATTTGGAGTGGGGGGGATTCAAAGCCGGGTTTGTTGCTTTTGCCACTGTACTAACTCAGCATCAGAGAATCTCCTATAGAGGCCTCCTGACTTTGGTCCTGCCAGTGGCACTTGAGAGGCACTCAACTGTGGGAGAATGGAAGGGGAGGTTGAAGCCTGCCTCCTCTGAGCCTGGACACCTGTATCTGTAAGGGCTACCCAAAAGTGTTTTGTTTGCTTTTTCTCTCTTTACCCTACCAAATTCTTTGTCCTTTCAAAAAAGCCCCCCAAAATGTGCCTGGTAGATAAACAAGATAAAAAAAAAAAAAAAAAACTTGGTCTTTCTTCTCTTCCTCTTTTCGATCCTGAAACATTCACAGTCTGGTCTTTATTACTTTTTTTTTTTAAATAGAGTTTTATTGAAATATGGCCACACCCATTTGCTGCCTATTCAATCTGTCTGCTTTTGTGCTATAGTGGCAGAGATGAGTAGTTCTATCACAGACTGTAAGGCTCACAAGCCCAAAATTGTTACTCTCTGGCTTTTTGCAAAAATGTCCTAGGTATAATAATCTATCTTTTCTCTTCTTTTGCAAAGAAAAACTTGTAGTTGCTATTTCTAAAGTAGCAGAAAATTATTCCAGGCTAGCATTTCTCCTTCATAAAAATCCAACAACATTTTAAAAGTTGATATGGCACAGATAATTTTTCTAATTATTGTGCAAAATAATTAAAAATTAATATTTAAAATGAAAACTTATTAACCGTTGTTTGGCATTAGAGTAATAAAGCATGGCTAGTAAGAAGTAAAAATAAATGTAAAGAAAATAAGAATTGCGGTTACAAGGGGCACCCACTTCCACTGGAACTCAGACTGTCCAAGGAAGAAAGCTCCCACATCCCCACAGATACACATACACACAACATCCTACTGGGCTGACTGCCAGACCTTAGTGGAGAGATCAGTAGAAAACTACAAATCAATGTCACCCACAAGCATGCATACAAAAATCCCAAACATTATTTTAGCAAATTAAATCCAACAATATACAAAATGTATAATATATTATAGAGGATTTGTTTCCAAAATGCAAGGTTGGTTTAATACTCAATAATCATTCACTGTAATTCATCACATCAACACCCTATAAAAGAGAAAAACATGTAATCGTCTCAATAGACACAGAAAAAGCGTTTGACAAAATCCAACATGGATTTCTGGCAAAACTGTCAAGAATTTACAAATAGCCCAGCAACTGTGAAAAACCCACAACTGGCCTTGTACTTAATGGTGAAAACTGAATTAGGGAAGGAAAAAACATTCTCCTAAGGTCAAAAAGAAGACAAGGATTTCCATTCTCATCATTTCAACCTTGTACTGGAAGTTCTAGCCAGTCAAGTAAAGCAAGGAAAAGCAGAGATCTCCAGATAAAAAGATAAAAACTGTATTTGCTGGCAACTTGACCACCCATGGAGAACATGCAGGGAAACTTAGGCAAAGTCTATTTGATCTAATAAGTGAGGTTGGCAAGGTTTCAAAACACAGACTCAGTACACAAAAATCAATTGTGTTTCTACAGACAGATAATGAACAACAGAACATTAAAATTTTAAAATACCATTTATATAACAAGAAAATATAAAACGGAAAAGAGTTGAAAAACCTGATCCTGAAATCTACAAAATAAATCTGAGAGAAAGGAAAGAGACCTGAGTAAATGGAAAGGTGTTCTTTGCTCATGGTGCAAGATCTGCAATATTGTTAAGATTTCCACTAACTGGTATGTAAATGCAATGCAGTTAAAAGCAAAATATCAAAGTAATTTTTTCCTAAAAATGAACAAATTTGTTCTAAAATACATGTGGAAAGGCAAAGGACCTTGAACAGTTAAAATTTTTTTTAAAAGAACAAAGTTGGAGGACTAATAGTAGTTGATTTCAAGACGTATTGTAAAGCTAGGTAATCAATACAATGCAGCATTGTTATCAAGACAGACAAGTAGAAATAGGTCAACATAACAGCACAGGAAATCAAGAAACTGCTGTACACACACGTGACAACTGGTATTTGAGAATGATGCAAAGCCTGTTTACTGGAGAAAGAACAGTCTTCAAATAAACGGCATCAGATCGATTAGACGTCAGAAAAGTGAGTAAGTATGAACTCTAATCCACACCATGCATCATAGAGAAATTTAAGCAAAAGTGGGTTGTGTACTATTACAGATTATAAAATTTACAATAAATTTGAGAATAAAATTTAGAATAAAACATAGAAGAAAATCTTTATCCTTGTGTATGCAAAGATTTCTTTGACACAACAGCAAAATCATGATCATGAAAGAAAAAATAATAAATTGGCCTTTATCTAAAGTACAAAACTTCTCTTTGAAAGACATGGTTAAGAGGATGAAAAGCCAAGCTACACATTTATAAAAAATATTTACAATTAAAAGACTTGTATCCAAAACTTATATAAGGCTCTCAAAACTCAGTAAGAAAAGAAACAGCCTCATAAGTAAATGGACAATATATTTAAATAAAAACTGCTGAAAATGAACGTATAGCAAAGAAGTATATGAAATGAGGCTCAAAACCATGAGCCACTAGTGAAATACGACTAACCACCACAGTGAGATGAGCACCTGTAAGAATGCTTAAAATTTAAAAGAGTAACCCCTGGGACCTTCTCATACACTGCTGTTGATGAGGTGGCATAACCACCTAGGAAATCAGTTTGAAGGTCCTTAAAAATATCAGCATCTATCTACCACGTCATCCACTCTGCTCCCAGAAACTTATCTAAAAAAAAGAGCGTGCACGGCCATGTAAATTATAACAGATGTTCATGAGAATGGAAACAACCAAAACGTCCATCAACAGCTGAATAGATAAATACATATCAGATAAGAATGCTAAATGAAGAAGCTAGGCTATAAAAACTACATTCTGTGTGATTTCATTAGAAAATTCTAGAAAATGCATATTACTATATAGTGAGAGAAAAAACAGGAGCAGAGGAGTGGAGAAGGAGGGTTGCCAGGGGGCAAAAAGCAGTGTGTGAATGTGTTCATTGTCCTGACCATGGTGATGCTTTGTGAGCTTAGATGTATGTGGCAAAAGCTCTCAAATTGCACACCTTGGGGATGCAAAGTTCATTGCATGTAAATTAAATCAGTTAAAAGTATTACAAATGAAACCAAATACAAAAGATTAAACCAGGAAAATTTTTGCAACATGTGTGACGGACTACAAGCTACCCATGGGAAAAACAAAGACAATAAAAAATAAAATTAAAAATAAAAAAATTAAAAAGCACAAATAAAGACAAAACAGTATAATAGCTATTTCCATAGCAGTTTAATTTGTATTAGGTATTATAAGTAATCTGGAGAGGATTAAAGGTATATTGGAGGATGTATGTAGGTTTTATTTAAATACTATGCCACTTTATATAAAGGATGTGAGCACCCATGGATTTCGGTATCTGAAGGGGGTCCTGAAGCCAACCTCACTGCTATCCCCACCACTCCCCCCCTTCCTTCTCCACCCTGTAGATACTGAGGGACAACTGTATGCTGGGATAAAAGGCCATGGAAGGTGCTGTATTGAATGAAATAAGCGAGGTATAGAACATTTTATATGTAAATGATTCAATCTGTGCAAAATAAAAAAAAATAAAAGCTTTTACACACAGAACATTCATCACATGTGGCCCTATGCGTAAGAATCTTCAGGAAGGGTACACAACAGTTAGCACCGGTTAACAGTAAAGAAAGATTAACTCTCTACTCTTAGGTATAATTTCATTTTCCCTCAAGTTTTTACAAACCGATTTCTACCATGACTATTGTAAAATTAATCAAACCAAATACTGAAACATGACTTCAACTCCAAACTTTTTAAGTAGTTGAGTTTAAAATTGTTGTTTTTGATAACTGACATTATGAAATTAAAATCTCTGAGTAATATGCTGAATGTTTCCTAAACTTGACTGATGTTAAGTATCATTATTTTGAGGCTCTGACCTTAGGTGATAGTCTTTAGTACCTACAAATATTTAGCACTTTCCCCAGTGTACTGGAAAGAAGGGGCATGGCCTTTGCCCTCAGTGGAAGGTAATGAAACCTGGGGCCAATTATTACCACTGAGCCACAGTTACCTCACCCATAGAATGGGAAGTATAATCTTTTTTTTTATTATTTCTAAACATTTTATATTTTTTCTTGCCACTCCAAAAGGAATTTATTTTTCATTATGTTTTCTTTTTTCTTTTTTATTTCAGGCTCCTTTATTCCATGAAATTTACAGAACATCGACTATAGGCAAAACATTGACATAATCATTAAAGATAACATTAGGACAAATATATCAGTTTTATGAGGAAACAAAAGCATTATCTACAAATCAATTATTAGATAAGTGTACTCATTACCACCACTCCTAGTAAAGTTGAAGATCCTAGCTAGTACAATTATGATAACTTAAAAATCCCAATGGTTTGTAAAAAATATATAAATTTCATTACTTCCAAGTTACCAAAAACAACAGAAAAATTCAGCAATGTAGCTAACTTCAAAATCTAAGATTTTTATTTTTCTTTTTTTTTTAAGAGACAAAGTCTCACCCTCAGTAGAATACCGTAGCATCACAGCTCACAGCAATCTCCAGCTCTTGGGCTTAGGCGATTCTCTTGCCTCAGCCCCCTAAGTAGCTGGGACTACAGGCACCTGCCACAATGCCTGGTCATTTTTTTTTTGTTGTAGTTTGGCTCGGGCTGGGTTCGAACTTGCCACCCTTGTCATATGGGGCTGGCGCCCTACTCACTAAGCTACAGGTGCTGCCTGAACGCTAAGATTTTTCATTGCCAAAATTCATTTTTGTTCTTACATTTATGTATTTATTTATTTTATTTGAGATAGAGTCTCACTTTGTCACCCCAGGTGGAATGCCCTGGTGTCATAGCTCACAGCAACCTCTAACTCTTGGGCTCAAGCACTTCTCTTGCCTCAGTCTCCCAAGTAACTGGGACTACAGGCACACACCACAACATGTGGCTACTTTGTTGTTGTTGTTATCATTGTTGTTTGGCAGGCCTGGCTGGGTTTACAAACCTACCAGCCCTGGTATATGTGGCTGGCACCCTAACAACTAACCTATAGGTGCTGAGCCCATATTTTCTTTCTTTCTTTCGTTCTTTTTTTTTTTTTTTTTTTTGAGACGGAGCCTCAAGCTGTCCCCCTGGGTGGAGTACTGTGGCATCACAGCTCATAGCAAACTCCAACTCCTGGGCTCAAGCAAGTTTCCTGCCTCCGCCTCCCAAGTAGCTGGGACCACAGGTGCCCACCACAATACCTGGCTATTTTTTGGTTGCAGCTGTCATTGCTGTTTGGCAGGCCAGGCTGGGTTCGAACCCGCCACTTTTGGTGTATGTGGCTGGTGCCTTAGCCACTTGAGCCACAGGCGCTGAGCGGTTTTTTTTTTTTTTTTAGACAGAGTCTCACACTATTGCGGTAAATAGAGTGCCATGGCATCATAGAGCAACCTCCACCTCTTGGGCTCAAGTGATCCTCTTTCCTCAGTTTTTATATTTTTAGTAGAAATAGGGTCTAGCTTTTTGCTAAAGTTGGATTTTTTAAATATATATTTACTTTTTTTTTTTTTTTTGAGACAGAGTCTTTTTTTTTTTGCAGTTTTTGACTGGGGCTGGGTTTGAACCTGCCACCTCCGGCATATGGGGCTGGTGCCCTACTCCTTTGAGCCACAGGCACTGCCTGAGACAGAGTCTTATTCAGTTGCCCTCAGTAGAGTGCTATAGAGTCATAGCTCACAGCAACCTCAAACTCTTGGGCTTAAGGGATTCTCTTACGTCAGCACTTTACCCAGGGTGATAGCTTGAGACTCTGTCTCAAAAAAAAAAAATCATTAATTAAATTATTTTCAAAAAAGGCTGGGTGCCATGGCTAACATTTATAATCCTAGCACTCTGGGAGGCTGAGGCAGGTGGACTGACTGAGCTCAGGAGTTCAAGGCCAGTATAATCAAGAGTGAGACCCCATCTCTAAAAATAGCCAGGTGTTGTGGTGGGCACCTGTAGTCTAAGCTATCTGGGAGGCTGAAGCAAGAAGATCACTTGAGCCTAAGAGTTTGAGGCTGCTATGAGCTAACAGGGCACTTTACTGAGGGTAAACAAGTGAGACTCTGTCTAAAAATAAAAAAAAGTGAGACCTCATCTCTACCAAAAATAGAAAAATTAGCCAGATGCTGTGGTGCATGCCTGTAGTCCCAGTTACTGGGAAGGCTGAGGATGATCGCTTAAATCCAAGAGTTTAAAATTGCTGTAAACTAAGCTGACATCACAATACTCGGCAACAGAGTAAGACTCTGTCTTTAATAATAATAACAACAATAACAATAATAATATTCTGAGCAATAAAATCTAAAGTTACAAGATAATTTGCCACCTGGTTCACAAAGTAGACTGGTGACAAAACAAGAAATCTTAAATAGATTGAAAGAAGACAGTAAGGCTACAGGAGATTCCTTGCAGATCAAGTAGAGCACTTTCACAATGTCTTGGGTTAATGGTAAAATGGCCTGGGTACAGTGGCTCATGCCTATAATCTTAGCACTTTGGGAGGCCAAAACAGGAGGATCACTGGAGGCCAGGAGTTGGAGAATAACTTGGACAACAGTGAAAACCTGTCTCTACAAAAAATTTAAAAATTAACCAGACATGCCTGTAGTCCTTGTTTCTAGGAAGGTTGAGGCAAAAGGATTACTTGACTTCAGGAATTCAAGGCTGCAATGAGCTCTAGCCACTGTACTCTAGACTGGACAACACAGTGAGAACCTGTCTTAATTAAAAAAAATAAAAGGTGGCTCAGCGCCTATAGCTCAAGCTATAGACTCAATAAAGGTGGCTCAGTGAGCCTATAGCTCAAGCGGCTAAGGCACCAGCCACATACACCAGAGCTGGCAGGTTCAAATCCAGCCTGAGTTTGCCAAACAACAATGACAACTACAACCAAAAGAAAAAAAAAATAGCCGGGAGTTGTGATGGATACCCGTAGTCCCAGCTACTTGGGAGGCTGAGGCAAAAGAATTGCTTAAGCCCAGGAGTTGGAGGTTGCTGTGAGCTATGATGCCACAGTACTCTACCTGGGGCAACAACTTGAGGCTCTGTCTCAAAAAAATAAAAAAATAAAAAAATAAAGGTAAAATGAAGGCATCATATCATTCATCGATTCTATCTATATAAAACCTCATGCATGTATTCTCCCCTTGTATAATTTCACTGGCATTGTCCTAGACAGTTTTTTTTTTAACATCTCTACCCTCAACTACAACTATCTTGTCACTAATCTTCAGAATCCCTCTATCCATCTGCCATGTTGTTGCTAGTTTTTCTCAAACATGGCTCTGATCATGGCAGTCCCTCATAAAAACGTTCAAAACACTCTTCCCTCATCCCACAAATAAACGTAGATCAAAGTCTTACTTCAGTGGCCTTTCATTTAAAGCTAACTACCATCTCACCAAATATACCTTTCCATTCTTATTTGCTGCTTGTTCTTCTTCACTCACACTCTTTTCCAACAAACTAGTTTGCCATTATTCTCCATAGTGGACCATCATTTATTTCCCATCTCTGTGACTCCACTCACATTATTCCCTCTTCTTGGAATATGCCTTTCTTTTCTTTTTGTTTTATTATTATTATTTTTTATGATTTTTAGTTATTTATTTTTTTTGAGACAGAGTCTATGTTGTCCTCGGTGCCGCAGCATCACAGCTCACAGAAACCTCAAACTCTTGGGCTTAAGCAATTCTCTTGCCTTAGCCTTCCAAGTAGCTGGGACTAGAGACGCCTGGCATAATGCCTGGCTATTTTTTTGTTGTTGCAGCTATCATTTTTGTTTAGCAGGTCCAGGCCGGGTTTGAATCCACCAGCCCCGGTATACATGGCCGGCACCCTAACCACTGAGCTACGGGCACAGAGCTGCTGCTTCTTCTTCTTTTTTTTAATTACAGCTATATAGGCTGAGCATAGAGGCTCACATCTGTAATCCAAGCACTCTGGGATGCCGAGGCAGGTGGATTGCCTGGCCTGAGCCAAAGTGAGACCTCATATGGAGATATAATTTATAGGGTTGGTGCCTGTAGCTCAGTGGCTAGGTCCTGCAGCCACTGCAGCATTGACTCCTGGGCTCAAGCAATCTTCCTATCTCAGCCTCCATGTAGCTAGGACTGCAGGTGTGAGCTATTGTGCCAGACCATTTTAACTTATTTTACTATTCTATTTCTTCTTTTTTTTTTTTTTAAGACATAGAGTTTCACTCTGTCACCCTGGGCAGAGTGTCATGGCATCATAGCTCACAGCAACCTCAAACTCTTGGGCTCAGGCCATACTCTTACCTCAGCCTGCTGAGTAGCTGGGACTACAGGCATCCACCACAACACCTGCCTACTTTTTTCTATATATTTTCAGTAGAGACAGGGTCTTGTTCTTGCTCAAGCTGGTCTCAAACTCCTGAGCTCAGGCAATTCACCTACCTTAGCTTCACAAAGAGCTAGCTAGAATTACAGGCATGAGCCACCATGCCCAGTCCTTATTCACATATTTTAAAAGGGAATTTGGGAACTGCATTTTCAAGTCCAATGCTTTGTTTGATTATTGACTATTACTTCCTTCATTTTCTTTTTTGTCACCTCTCAGACTCAGAATCCACTGGTGACAGAAGCCAGTGATTTACACACATGAAGTGATACCTGCAATCTTTCTAAAGATCTATGTTTTTTGGCTATTCTTTTTTTTTTTTGAGACAGAGCCTCAAGCTGTCCCCCTGGGTAGAGTGCCGTGGCATTACAGCTCACAGCAACCTCCAACTCCTGGGCTCAAGCGAGTCTCCTGCCTCCGCCTCCCAAGTAGCTGGGACCACAGGTGC
>CAUYTI010058973.1:0-15268 GCA_963575145.1 Galago senegalensis | reverse complement strand
TATCATTCAGCATAAGGTTATTTAGTTTCCATGTTTTTGTACGAGACTGCAAATTCCTGTTGTTACTGAGTTCAACTTTTATTCCATGATGGTCTGAGAAGATACATGGAATAATTTCTATTCTTTTAAATTTACTGAGGTTAGACTTATGACCTAAGATGTGATTGATTTTGGAATATGTTCCATGGACTGATGAGAAAAACGTGTATTCAGATTTGTTAGGATGAAAAGTTCTGTAGATGTCTGTTAGGTCCAAAAGACGAATAATTAAATTTAAATCTAATATTTCTTTGCTCAGCTTCTTTTAGGAGGATCTATCCAACACTGGCAAGGGAGTGTTGAAATCTCCAACTATGATGGAGCTGGGACAGATCAAGTTGCTCATGCCAGTTAGAGTCTCTTTTATAAATTGAGGTGCATTCTGGTTGGGTGCATAGATATTGATAATTGAGAGCTCATTATATTGAGTATTGCCCTTAACAAATATAAAGTGGTCATCTTTATCTTTGGTTACTTTTGTTGGTTTAAAACCTATTGTATCTGCGAATAATATTGCAACACCTGTTTTTTTCTGCTTTCCATTCGCCTGGAATATAGATGACCATCCCTTCACCTTGAGTCTATATTTGTCTTTTAAGGTAGGATGAGATTCCTGTATACAACAGATGTCTAGTCTGAGTTTCTGTATCCAGTCAGCCAATCTGTGCCTCTTTAGAGGACAATTTAAGCCATTCACATTGATAGAAATTATTGATAAGCCTGGTAAAATCTTGGGCATTGAGTTGCTTGAAATTCCAGTAGAAATTTTTAATCCTTTTGCCATTGTGGAAGTTGGAATTTGATCAAAAGTTTCTGTGTGGGTTTACTTTTGTGGTGGAGGATTGCACCGGTCATTATGGAGGATAAGTTTGAGAATTTCCTGGAGAGCTGGTTTAGTTATAGCAAATTTCTTCAACATGTGAATGTCCTTAAAGTATTTAATTTCTCCATCATAGATGAAACTCAGTTTAGCTGGATGCAGGATGCTGGGTTGAAAGTTATTTTGTTTTAGGAGATTAAAAGTCAATGAACATCCTCTTCTAGCCTGTAAGGTTTCAGCTGAGAGATCTGCAGTCATCCTAATACTCTTCCCCTTGTAGGTTATGGTTTTCTTACTTCTGACTGCTTTCAGAATTTTCTCTTTCATCTTAACTTGGGTGAAGTTAATTATAATGTGTCTGGGGGATGTCTTGTTTGGGTTGAGTCGTGCTGGGTTTCTGAAACTATCTGCTATCTGAATTTCAGAATCTCTTGGCATGTCTGGAAAGTTCTCTTTCATAATTTCATGTAGAAGAGCCTCTGTGTTTTGTGAAGCAACTTCATCACCTTCAGGGATTCCTATAAGGCAAATATTAGTTTTCTTCGAATTATCCTAGAGTTCTCTGAGAGTGAAATCTGTTTTTGCTCTCCATTTCTTTTGATCTTAGTGCTCCTGGGCTTCTTCAAAAGCTTTGTCTTCAAAACCAGAGATCCTTTCTTCTGCCTGTTCCACTCTGTTATGGAGGGATTCCACCATGTCTTTTAGATCCTGGAGGGCTGCTACCTCTTATCTCAGTGTTTCAAAATCTTTGATCATTTTATCTTTGAAACCATTGAGTTCTTGAGACATCTTTTGAATAATTTCTTGAGAAATCTTTTGAATAATTTCTTGAACTCCTAATTCCTTCCTTTCTTTCATTCTGTTAATCTTATTTGCTATCCACATTCTGAACTCGATTTCTGACATCCCCGCCATTTGCTTGTTGATGGGGTCTTCAATTGCATCTGCCCCATTTTCCCTTGGAGGTGTTGATCTACTCTGGTTATTGAGTTGCCAGAGTTTTTCCACTGATTCCACCTCATGCTGAGTTTCCCTTGTTTGGAGGCCTTATCAGAATTGTTCAGTTGGTGGCTTCTTCTGGTTGCCCAGAGAGACTGGCAGAGCATGTCTGTTGTCTTCTCCCAGTTCTCAGGTGCTGGGGCAACCAGGGTACCGTGGAATGGCAGCAGCTGCACGGAAGTGTGCGTGGCCAGTTTAGACCTTGTTCAGCCTGCTGGGGTGACTGCGGGGCAGGAGACCGGCAGCAGCCAGATCAGTCCTAGTTTGGCCCCTCTGGGGCAACTGGTGGAACAGGGGAACTGTAGTGGCTAGATCAGTTCTAGTTCAGCACCCTAGAGCAGCCAGGGGGTGGGGGAATGGCAGCGGTAGCACAGGGTGTGCAGGCGACCAGATCAGTCCTAGTTCAGCCCCGCCAGAGTAGCTGGGGGGAAGGCGGAGGACTCCTTCACTGTTGCCTGTTGGACATGTGGGCACTAGCAAGCTTATCTGTGCCCCCCAGCAGGGGAGCCCAGAGGGGGGAACTCCCCCACCTCCATCCATGGGATGTACGTGGCTCTAGCAAGCAGTTCTGGGCCCACCCAGCTTGGGTGCCTGGAGTGGGGAACTTTTCCCCTGGCCCCCCGTGGGGTGTGTGTGTCTCTAGCAAGCTGTTTTGGGTCTACCTGGAATGGAGGACTCCTCTGCCACTGCCTGCTGGGATGCCCGAGGTACTAGCAAGCAGTTCAGGGCCTGCCCAGAGCAGGAGCCTGGGGCAGGGATCTCCTCTGCCACCCGTGAGGCATGCAACTCTAGCAAGCAATTTTGGGCCTGCTGGCTCCATGAGGGCAAAGGGACCCACTGGGAAAATGGGTTAGTCTGGGAAAGTTAATACCTCCTTCCCCACCTTGCACCCAGTCACTCATAATCTCCTAGGTCTGTGATCCTATTCACTCCAGTAGGCCACTGCTCCCAGGGGTTTATGACTGGCAAAATCAGCCAGAAATCTGAGTTCAGCAGGGGGGCCTTGCATTTTTAAATTAGGCTTCTGTCTGGCTAGATTCCTCTGCAAGTCAGAGGTTGCATGCAGCTCTGGGCAACAGACAAATAGCAGTTTACACTCAGGTGTCAATTCTAGCCTCTGCCCGCCCACTGCCTTTGTCTTAGCTGTATTAGACCCTGAGGGCTGATGCTTCACTTATGAAAGTTATGAAAGTTATCTGCATTTTGCCTGTGGCTGCTGTCCAGAACCTCTGGTTGCCCAGAGAGATGGGGCTGGAATGGCGTCAGTTTGCAGCTCAGGATGCCACTGTTGCTGTATTGGCATCCCCGAGCCGATTTTCTTCTCCTCACGCCTGTGCCACAGTCAGCACAGAACAGCACCAGCCCTTTCCCCCTCCACTTCTCTCAAGGACATGCCCAAGAATCTGGATTCCATAGGTAACAAACCTTCAGACCTTGGAGTGGGTGGGTGGGGACTCCTCGGAGTTCAATGTTGCAGGTGGAGAATATATACAGTTTTATACAGTTTTACAGTTTTATGCCTGGCGGGAGGGTGCCGTGGCATGCCAGCAGGGGTAGGAGGTCCAGTTTTTAGGGGGTCTCTCCCGTGGGATAGAGTGAGAGGAAGTTTGAACTCTGCTCACTTGTTTGCATGGAGTAAACTGTGAGCCCTTGTTGTGGGGGAGGGGACTCCCAACTGCTTAGTGGTGAATTTTGTACCTTTTGGTTGTATTTTGGGGTTTGCAGCTCACCTCAGGAAGGTTAAAGTGTGCTCTTCAATCTTCTCTCTTGGCTCTGCTCCAAACCATCAGCTAACTTGCTAAACTTCTGTCCTTTAAGCCTCCTTCTGGATGGGAGCTTCTGTAAAAATCTGGCTGCAGTCTGCCATCTTGGCTCCGCCCCCTTGCTTAAAACTATCTGTACCTCAAGGTATATAACCGTCATAATGTCATTTATTTATCTCTAAAGTAAGAATGATGCTTACCCAATCATTTTGATACCTTAAATTTCAAAATTTCAAAGAAGATATGATTAACATAGTATGATCCATAGAAATCTCATATAACTAATCATCTTCCAATGCACTGGCCAGATATCTTATGAGAATAGGATTTTCTGAGGCCACTGAGAGGCCTTCAGTTTTCTACTGGGGGTCAGCAGCTGGCCCAAGGGAGCTCTAAATCATTCACAAAATGGACTATTAACTAGACACTAGATGAATTTGTCTGTGTGTGTTTGCTTTTATGTTTCAATTTGACAATGACACATTTGTATTTCTCTCTCCTTTCCTTAGCACAATGCAGTTGGCTGGATGCTAATGGTATGGAATGTAGGTCTGCATCTTGAAGTGATTTTTATCTTACAGAATTAGAAAACTTTGATACCACATATAAACATTGCCCACTGGTATGTTAAGTTCTCACATATCTGCCTTGTTCCTGCAGTGGTTTGTTAACTATTGTATCAAGATGCTAATGAGTCTTTTGCATTGCCTCTACATTTTCCACAAGATGGCATTGTAATTGAAAATTAAAGGTCTGTGGAATTTTTTTTTATAAAATTAACCCAGTATAGAAGAAAACTGAAGTTGGCATTAGCTGCTCTTATTGGCATTGTTCACTTGGTTATAATGAGATCTGAAATGTTTTATGGAGCATAGAGAAGTTTGTTGCTTCATGCATAAACTGTAGCTCGGGCATCTCCCTTTGTATTTTGCTATATTCTTGTAAACTGTAGCATAGATTTTTTTTTTTTGTTTTATTCGCGTACCTTTTTGGATATTTACTGGGTAAATTAATTTTAAATCATCCCTGAAAGTTGTTGAATTGTCACTACTATTTGATAGATAAGAGTTTTTAGTGAGAGTAGTCAAAAGATATATAATTTTCTTACATTTTCTTGCTTGAACAAAGAGAAAAAAATCTGGGAGATCTCATTTTCCTTAATATTACATATCACAGAATAAAAGGCATTGAGTTATAAAGTTAGTGAACATAGCATCTGACATACAAAAGGGTTCAATACATGTTAAATGTATGACTAAGAAGTATACCCAATAGGAGATGATGGGGGAAACAGTGGCAAGAGTCACATTAATAAATTACTAACAAAGGGCTAACAAATATTTATTTGAAAATTTGCATGGCATATAAATGGTATGCCATACAAACTATGTATTCCTAGACGATGTTAGGAATACATATCTAACATATCTTATAATTAATGTATTTTAGTTTGGTTGAATTACCATGGATTTAAAATCTGGTTTACCTCAAGTGCTTATGTAAGGATTGGCTGACAGAACTCTTCTTGCCAATGGTAAAAGGTGGTGTTTTATAAGTGTAATAAAGGGTTTTATGAAGAGTCAATGACTTACGAACAGTTGAGAAAACTTTTTAGGAAAGATAAACAGTGAAACCCTTCATTTTGGCCCTTCGGTGGCCCAGGGAGAGAGCAGGGCTCCCAGGTGACCTTTCTCTAGAGAAGCGTTATGTACAACATTAATTTAATTGGTTCCAGCATTGTGTAGATCTTTCCTGCTAGCAATTAAGATCAAGGATAAGTAGCAAGTTGTAATGAACTCTCCATCTTAAAGTCTGAACTGGGGTAATTAAATAGAAACAGGATGTGTATTTTCTGTAGTCTTTTCTGAAGTCATGTTGAAAGAAATTATCCATTCCGATACAAACCAGAAAGTGCCACGGAACAATTTGGGATAGAGAAAACAATTAGCGGAATGTGTTGAGTGAGCATAGATGAAGGACCTTTTGCAGAAGCTGAGGGAATTTAACTTTATCTTGGAAGCCATGAAAGATTTTAAGCAGGAAAGTTTCAGGGTCTGATTTATTTATTGGCATGCTCTCTCTCACATCTGAATGACATGAATTAAAAGGGACACAGCTAACCCTGGGAGGCTGTTTCCTTTTAGGCGTCTAAAGAAGATTGGAACTAGTAAAGATTAGTTGAGATGTAGAAGAAGTCATGGATTTGAGAATTATTTACGAGAAAAATCTGTTAGGGCTTGGTAATTGATTGAATGTGGGAGAGAAAGCAGGCTCAGACTGACAGGTTGCTGGTGTCAAATCTGCTAGTGATTGGACAGATTTAATTTTCATTCACCATGTTAGGAAATCTCGGGAGAAGGATATTTTGGGAATATGATACATTCAGTTATGGAGGGATTTTGTTTTCTTTT
Source organism: Galago senegalensis (assembly GCA_963575145.1). Taxonomy (NCBI): domain Eukaryota; kingdom Metazoa; phylum Chordata; class Mammalia; order Primates; family Galagidae; genus Galago; species Galago senegalensis. Next base: position 9,236 of record CAUYTI010058973.1, on the reverse strand, counting down.
ATAATGCATCTGATTTTAGAGGAGAAATCAATAAGCTGTAGTAACTATGTTAAACCAGTGATGTTGTTACTTAGGAAAAAAGAATGGAAAAGAGATAGAGGGAGTTAGAGCCCTGGCAGAGACCATGCCCACTTCCCTGCTCTGCCCAAAGTGTCTCACCCTCTGTTCCTGTATTTCTGAAATGTATCTGGGGAGTGTGTATTTGCCTTGCAGAGGATTTAGGCTTTGGCACAACTTTTTCAGAACTTAAATATTGGAGGGTCATTATGGACAGACTCGGATTGTTTAGGGAGTCAGGTGATTGAATAAGGGTCACTGCTAATCCACATGTGGATTTTTAGAAATCTACAGTTTGCTAGGAATAGCGAATACTAAATGATGAGAAGGTGTCCTTAGTACACACATCCCTACCATTGAGAGTGTGAGTACTCATCTTCAGAGAAGTCCTGACTTGTCCTACAGGGGCTTTATTGTTCTAATGTATAGTGGTGGAGCGTGAAGATATGAAATGAGGACACAGCTCAGGCAGGGCTGACCCCATATTTCAACATCATTAGTTTTCTAGTGTAAAATATCTTCCTCTTTAACATACAACTATCTTGTTTGTTTTTTGGCAGTTATTATGGTTTTATTTAAACATAAATGGAATGTACACATGAGCTGTCTATTATTTTTCTTTACTGCACAGCCTACATTGGGATTGGGACTCTGATGGCCAGCTGGGTTGCTCACTCCACAATGGCTTTGCGGTTCTTGGGGGAAATATTGTGAGTAATCTCTGCACAGTAAGATTTGTGGCACATCAGCAGCACTTCCAGCACCTTGATGTTATGGACGAGGAACTTCTGGAAACCACTGGGCAGCATATACTTTGTTTTCTTGTTCCTGCCGTAAGCAGTGCTGGTCATCAGGATCTGGCCCTTTAATCTTCTCCAATCCTTGTTGTCTATACCTCTGGGATTCCGCCAGTTATGCTTAATTTTGACAAATTGGTCTGATTGGTGCTGGATAAACTTCTTTGTCTTCTTTTTGATGATCTTCAGCTTCACAAAGGGTCTAAGATGCCATGATGTCAAATAGGAGATGGCTGCCACCTCTGTAGGTAGTGCTGAGGAAGAGAGCAGCAACATACACCTACCTTGAGCTCAGCAGAAAAAGAATACTAAAATGTTTTGACGTATTGTTTTCCTTTCACGTAAAAAAGCACTAAGAACAGTGTGAGACTAAGAATTTCTGTGGTTTTTATGTAAATGATAGGTGCCCATCCCCTCCCCTGTATCTAGATGGCGATGGGAAGTGTAAAGAAACTGATTTACTGGTGCTTCATTTGCTTTTAGTATCCAAAGGATGCTCACGTGAGGGAAGGGCTTCATGTATAGTTCTAGCAGAACATCCCAAATGTGACCTTTTCATTGCTATGAAGTTTCTGGGATGGATATTGGTATCCTATACATTGAATTTACAGTTTCTGGAAGTTTGAGACCTCATCAGAATTCTTGGGAGATATGAGAGCTGATTCGCTTATATCTGGAGTAACAAGAAAATTAATACCATCCATCTTCTACTCTGGCAAAGCTAATGCCACAGATAAAAATGGACTTTTTGACTAGCATAGAGAGAAAAGGACAACATGATCCAACCTTATCCAGCTCCTGGTGGCTGCGGAGCTGAGCTACATACAAGATCTGCAATCCACCAGCCGCACAAGGATAAGGTTCTGTACACTTTTCTACCCAGGTGTACAGTAGAGGCCAGGTGCCAAGGGACAATTACATACTTATGATATCACTGTGTATAGTTACAGTTAAGTAGGGAAAACACAGCCACTTCCAGCAGCACCAAGGTTGGAGGAGCCTAAAGAACTTTGGCCCTCTAGGGATCAAAGAGAAGCAAAATGGAAAAGAAACTCAGTCCAAAATAAAAGATAGCACAGAGCATTGTTATTCAAAACATTAATTAGGAAGCCATAAAGCTCATCTGCATCCCAGGAAGAACTCTGAGACCTAATCAGATTATTGAGTGTCTTTATGCATATACATTGTTACAACCTAATTCCTATTTTCTATGGAAATAAGAGCGTCCTATGTGAAACACACATGATTCCAATGAGTGGGAGGAGAAAAATTCATTGGGATTTCAAATTCTTATATAGTCTCTCTAATCTGATTATGAAAAAAAAGTTCACACAAAAATAAGCATTGAGATTAATGTGATTTAGGAAGATTTAGAACCATAATTTTTGACCTTCATTTCATAAAAAACAGGAACACAGGTTTTAAGTGTCTTATTGCATCTTAAAACTTAAACACAATTTGGCTAGGTGGTCAGTGGAAGTTTCTTATAGAATCGTTCAATGAATAGCAATCTTTAAGAAAATATATTTTTCCTTATCGTATGCATACCATATATGTCTCATTTGGAACTGGAGTCAACATGTTTAACTTTAGTTATTTTTAAGTCATAAAACTAAAGAGGTTTCTGTAAGTGAGCTTCATAGTTTTTTCTTTCTTTCTTTCTTTTTTTCTGCCCTGGAAGAATAACAGTCCCTAAAACCTCAGTGCTAAAAAGTAAATAATATTGGCACCTGCAGAAACAAGCTGATATTGAGACCCCCAATTAAAAATATATTGGCATCTCAAAAGGGGGGAATGAGAGAGGATACCCAAGAAGGTTGAGGTCTGGGAGAATAGGTCTTCTCAAGGAGACCACAAGGATGCACCTGCAGGGTCCTCTCTATGGTGACTCAGCTCTTGGGAATCTGTAGGCTTAAATTCCTGGAACCTGGAAATTTCCAAGTTCTGTGAAATCCTGTAGTTTTGTAGGGGCTGGAATAGCATCTCCTGCTTGATTTAAACTGGCCAATGAGAAGGGTACCACTGGGGTGGAACTTTTTGACTGTCAATAAAAAGGGAGAGACCAAGCCAGTTGGGGAGTGTGGCCATTTGGAATTCTTCTATGCTATAAGCTCCTGGCTGGTGAATAAAGCCCTTGCTCTTATTAAAAAAAAAAAAAAATCTTGAGCATTATGAGTAATAATCCTCATAATAATAGCACAGGGCATGGTTGTCTGCAATTCAGTGTAAAGCGCAGTCAACTAAAAAGAATAACAGTTTCAGGAGCTCTCACCTATCAGCATACTAAATAAACAGCACAGAGGAGCTGCTTGTCTCTGGAGGCCAATGAAACATTTAGAATGCTTTTAGAACAGGTCCACTTTTTACCTTCCCTGGAATTCTTTAAGATGAATTCTAAGGCAGATAATTATAAGAAGGAAAGTGTTGCTAGTGGAAAGTTGGTGCACCCAATCTTAGAACTAGGTTTTCTAAGTCTTCTAAGTTGGATTTGTTACAGATTTTAATGTAGACCCACAAATCAATAGATGGGTAAGAAAAAAATCAATGTTTATCCTTTACTGTCATTATTAGAAAAAATTCTAAACTGTGTGTGATAATTGTATTTTTATATCTTTCCCATTATCCCATTTGATTTGTTCTTTAAGTTCCCTTATGAAACTGTATTTTTGCTATTTTATTTAATCATTTAAAATGAAGGCGCTATCTGTAGTAGCTTTAAGCAGCTATATAATTTCCTCCAGAGCAAATCGTTACACACAGTAGAGGATTAAACACCGTGAAATAATAAGTATATTATTCACTATTGGAAATAAATTTCATTTTTTGTTGAATGTACGAACATATTTTCATAAACAGAATGGTTTTAACAGCTTCTTGAATCAACATGTCCTTTATAAAAATGGTTTGTTCTTCCACTTGTTCAATACAACTCGAATTCCATCTTTCCTAATGATTTGTAAAATGATTGAAAAGGAACATCATTTTATACGTTTGTTTCTCTGAACGAAAAATCATGATGTGCTGTGAAGGAGAATTCCTACATTGCATGAGCTTGGTTTCACACATCATTCTCTAAAAGGAAGCTACAGGACATTCAAACCAGAGCAGGTGATATGATCGCTGTTTCTGACATACCCTAAAGTTATTAAATAAAACACAGGGATACCACTACCACCACCTGGCTTGCTCAGCAATTCCTCCTACATACCCAATTGTTTAGTGTTTTTTGAGAGGTCCCTGAATATCTTTGATAAAATAGGTCATATTCTGTTGTATTTGATTCAGTTCCCTGAGTAGTTATTAGGTGGTTGTTATATCTTGAACTGTGCTAAGAATGGAGTATGAAGCAAAGATATGAGGTACCCCTGTCCTTAAGGCATTTGTAATTATGTTAAAAGTGCAAGTTATATTTTATTGATTTGTCTATAATGGCCATGATCCTATCATGGAGACTTGTAAATAATGCTGCCTTGCACGCAGCTCCCCTCCTGGAGTGCTGCGCTGGGTGTTCTGGATGTGCAGGTGAGCATTGCCCCAGCAGCCATCTGTTGGTGGTCTTGCCAGCAACTTTGAGGGGTTCACAGAATGATTCTGTACTAATGCTTTATTATCATTGCCCCATTCTCAAATGTGGCGGGGACAGTGGGGGAGATGTGTAAAGAAAGCAGAGAGCCATCACACACACACACACACACACACACACACACACACACACACAGCGTACTGGTTATAAATTAACCAGCACTTGGGAATTGCCTAGAATTATAGAGCTGAAACTGATTACAGTTTTTTGCCACCTACATAAATGGAAAAAGCGATTGTAATGATTTTAATTCCGTTTTTATGTGTACTTGTGCTTGCAGCTTAATTCTTCTTTTTGCCTGGCACACTCTTTGCACAATATAGATTGCTGTTGTTGCTGACATCAAGTTTTATGTAACCCTGAGCTACACTCTCTTTTTTCTCTAGCTGTATTTTTTCCCCTGTGTGATAATCTTCTGAAGTTTTCAAGTTCTAATTTCTTAAGTTTTTAATTTTTATACTTCCTAAAAATTTTGATACTTTTGTTGTTTTCTCAAACAACAGCATTTGCAATCATCTAAACATATTTAGTCGAGGTGTTCTGGGATGGGGGAAGCAGAGAGCTGCAAGGAGTGTGAAGTGAGCGGGTTTTTAAATTTATTTTTATTTTTTAAATTTTACTAAATCATGGCTGTGTACATTAATGTAATCATGGGGTACAATATGATGGTTTTATATACACTTTGACATATTTTCCTCAAACTGGTTAACATAGCCTTCACGACCTTTTCTTAGTTATTGTGTTAAGACATTTATATTCTACACCTAGTAAATTTTGCATGTACCCTTGTAAGATGCACCGTAGGTGTGGTGCCACCAATTACCCTCCCTCCACTCATTGTCCCCTCTGCCCTTTCCCCTTCTTCTTGGGCTATAATTGGGTTATAGGTTTCATAAGAAAGCTACAAATTGGTTTCATAGTAGGGCTGAGTACCTTGGATACTTTTTCTTCCATTCTTGAGAAACTTTGCTAAGAAGAACATTTTCCAGCTCCATCCATGTAAACATGAAGGAGGTAAAGTCTCCATCTTTCTTTAGGGCTGCATAATATTCCATGGTGTACATGTACCACAATTTATTGATTCAGTCATGGTTTGATGGGCACTTGGGCTTCTTCCATGACTTAGCAATTATGAATTGGGCTACAATAAACATTCTGGTACAAATATCTTTGTTATAATGTGAATTTGGATCTTCTGGATATATACCTAGTAGAGGAATTGTAGGATGAATGGCAGGTCTATTTTTAGATCTCTAAGTATTTTCCAAACATCTTTCCAAAAGGAACATATTAGTTTGCATTCCCACCAGTAGTGTAGAAGTGTTCCCTTTTCTCTACATACATGCCAACATCTCTGGTTTGGGGATTTTGTGATGTGGGCTAATCTTACTGGAGTTAGATGATATCTCAAAGTAGTTTTGATTTGTATTTCTCTGATGATTAAGGATGATGAGCATTTTTCATGTGTCTGTAGGCCTTGAACCTGTATTTTTCAGAGAAGTTTCTCTTCAAGTCCCTTGCCCACCCTGAGATGGGATCACTTGTTTTCTTGCTAATGCTTTTGAGTTCTCTATCGATTCTGGTTATTAAACCTTTGTCGGAGACATAACCTACGAAAATCTTCTCCCATTCTGATGGCTGTATGCTTGCCTTACTTACTGAAATCAGCGATTCTTAATCTGGGTTCCTGCTAAGTCAGAAGAAGGGGTCTATGAACTAAGATGAGAAATGGTTCTAAGCAAAATTTAGCACTCTCTTCAGTTGTGAACAGACATTTGACTTCAGTAGTAGTAGCAGCAATACATAGGACTTTGTCACAAAAGGTAGTCCCAGATGTTGTTGTATCACATTACAGTTTTCTCTGAATACCAATTATTCTCATCACTACTCAAAAATCATGTTAGTTATTACACCTGCCACTGCCTCCTGTACCCAGCACTGAAAATTCTACAGAGCATTAAAAGTCTCCTGGCTATGAAAGGAGGTGACTTCTCCACGCAGCTGTGTCCATTTGCCAGAAGGGAAAGTTAAAAATTTCCTCCACTAGAATTCAGTAAAAGAAACAGTTTCCATACTGCTTGGCCTTCCATAATATATGTAAGAAAGCAAATGGCTTATGATTCCAATTTTGGAAATACTAATATCCCTTTTTTTAAAAAAAGGATGAAGTGGTATTTTTTTTTTTTTTTTGAGACAGGAGCCTCAAGCTGTCCCCCTGGGTAGAGTGCCGTGGCATCTCAGCTCACAGCAACCTCCAACTCCTGGGCTCAAGTGAGTCTCCTGCCTCAGCCGCCCAAGTAGCTGGGACCACAGGTGCCCTCCACAACGCCCGGCTATTTTTTGGTTGCAGCCATCATTGTTGTTTGGCAGGCCCGGGCTGGATTCGAACCCGCCACCTTAGGTGTATGTGGCTGGCGTCTTAGCCACTTGAGCCACAGGTGCTGAGCCAAAGTGGTATTTTCTTGACAAAGAAAGAGCATTATTCATATATGAATTTGACTTTGGTCCTCAGGACTTTAGCAGACGTCAAGGTTGAAGAGCCTTCCTTTCCTTTCTCCTTACCTGCCTGTTTCTGGTTTTCTTTCCTCATCCCTCTTTTCAGGACTTACACTCCCCACCCCTGGAGTTATGTAGGTGCCCCCCTGCACCCCTTTCCCACCCCACCCTTCGCACACTTCCAGTTTAACCCTCTCCGCATGTTTTGTGTTGCCCTCCTCCTCCAGACCCTGAGCTCCTTGTGGGTGAGAAACGTGGAATCGTCTTTGCAGCTTCACTACCTGAATAGCAGCAGGCTCACAGTAGGTGCCCGATAGGTATTCAGGGAGAACTGAAGCATGGATTTTTTTTTTTTTACCTTTATTGACTCGATTCTTTTCTAAAAAATAGCCTTTTTTAATGGGCAGTTTTATTTTTTTAATTTATTTTTTACTTCAAAATATTAAAGGGCCTACCTTTAAAAAGTTTATAATTTTATATTTATAGTCTTCCTGCCTCTGGAAAAGAATTCAGGACTGCTTTAAAAATATGCACAAAGTAAGACAGGATAATTGGCAAACCCTTATAAAAACTTACTAAAAGAAGGCAGAAAAATATTTTTTTTTCAGATGCCCAGGAAAACAGGTTTCCAATCTTTTAATTTTAAAATCCCCCAAATACACAAAAATGTTTATTAATGACTATAGTGTACTAAAAGAGAAACCAGGTGGGGCATGGTGGCTCATACCTGTAATCCTAGCATTTGGGAGGTCCAAGCAGGAGTATTGCTTGAGGCCAGAAGTTCAAGACCAGTCTGAGCAAGAGTGAGACCCCTATCTCTAAAAAAATAGAAAAATTAGCCAAGTGTGGTGGTATATGGCTATAAACCCACCTACTTGGGAGGCTGAGACAGGAGGATCTCTTGAGTCCAAGAGTTTGAGTTTACAGTAGACTATGATGACTCCACTGCACTCCAGCTCAAGTGATAAGGCAAGACCTTATTTCAAAAAAAAAAAGAAAGAAAGAAAAGAAATAGAAAAAAGCAAAGATAAAGGAGATACAAATTCTTTAGACTTTTCAAAAACAATTTAAAATGTAGCATAAAAGCTTTAGATAACATTGACTTAACTTTTTTTGTTTGCAAGGGACCATTAGTTATTTGGAGGACTCTTTAGGCCTTCTCAGCTGTCCTCCCCTGCACCTCTTCCTGGAACTTATGGCTATATTTCTGCCCTTAGAAGAAGAAATTGACTTAGCAATAGGAAGGCAAGGTTTGGGATTCTTCCCTTCTCCCCCAGCAATCTCTTGGAGACTCAGAGACAGTCATATTTGGTGGAAAGAAGGCGTGTTCCTGTCTCCACTCTCAGTAGGCAATATCATGCACCTCTCTGTGGGGGCCTGGTGACCTTTGAGTCCAGAGAGGCAGTCAGGCTGTTACTGAATGGCTCTCAGCATCCCCTCTGCTCCCACATGCCCCAGGTCATCTAGCCTGCATGGCTCTATGCCTTACATCCTATTGTTAAAAAGTGTTAGGGAACTTTGCAAACTTTACAGTGCCATGCAAATAAAGAGGCATTATTGTTATTCACTAAAAAGGATTTTAACCCATAAATTAACTTCAACAAAATTCTGTAACATTCTTGCTGATATCTCGCAAGTCATAGTGGTTATAGGACCAACTTGAAACCAGTTATATGGGGCTCTATCCCTTCCCTTCTTATTTTAAGGTTTTCCATACACAAGTCCTTCAAATGTATGATATGGTGATGGGTAGCCACGAAGTCATTCAAGATTCGTAGTTGAAAGTTCTACTACTGAGACTTCTCATTTTGAAGCAAAGCCTTCTCAGATTATGAAAATTATTAATCTTACTGCTGTTAATGAAGCAAATTAGCCTATAGATGAGATGGTGATTCACACACATGCATCTGGGCAGTAGGAGTATCTCTGTGTCATTCCCGGTAAACTAAGGAAATAGTGTAGAAAGACAGTGCCTGGAAATATAATTATAAAACGAATTTTGGCTCAGGTTAAATTGAGTGGAAAACTTGAAACTGTTGGGAATCAGTGAACAAATTCAAAGCTCATGGCTCTGTGCTGGGGACGTGGAAGAGAGTGACTTTCCTTCTTAGTCACAGGGACACATTTGCTAAGCACCATTGTTAGAAGGCAGAGTCATTCTTTTTTTTTTTTTTTTGAGACAGAGCCTCAAGCTGTCCCCCCTGGGTAGAGTGCTGTGGCATCACAGTTCACAGCAACCTCCAACTCCTGGGCTCAAGTGAGTCTCCTGCCTCAGCCTCCCAAGTAGCTGGGACTACAGGTGC
>CAUYTI010058971.1:0-66708 GCA_963575145.1 Galago senegalensis | reverse complement strand
TTCTCTTGTGTAACTGACCACTAAGGAGGAAACAAAATTAAGCCTTCTGTTGGGAATTTGGCAAACAAACTGGAAAAGATAGGAGATTCATGGGCGATTTCGACAGATTATTGCTTTCTGCCTAGCTGTTACTATTAAAAATCAAACTGGTGAGTATCTCTTTAGCTGAGCGTCTGGGCAAGAGATTGCCAGGGTTACCAGACACTATGATTAAAAAGAGCAGCTTGCAGTTGGCTGAATAAACCCATATAAACAAATCTCTGAAAATTATTTTTACTTTCAGAGCACTGTGTTTATAACCCCAACAGAAATGATTCCATATGGGCTTCAGGGCAACCCCCAATGCCTTGTAAATTCTCAATATACTAGCTCAACATAAAAGTTTCTTTTCTTTTTATTGCTATTATTATTATTTTTGCAGTTTTTGGCCAGGGCTGGGCTTGACCCTCCACTTGTGGCATATGGGGCCAGCACTCTACTCCTTTGCGCCACAGGCATCACCCATAAATTGTCTTAATAGTATTCCCTGTTGTGCCGCAGCCCAGGGCTGAAGCAGGCCTTGGTGCTGCTGTCTGATAGGGCTGGCCATTCAAAGTTCTGAACTCAGCTCTGCTCCCTGCCCTTCCTTTGCTATCTCAGGGTCTTGCCAATCTTCTTTGAGCGGATGACTTCCAAATGTACTTCTCCATCCCTGTTTCAAGAATTCCAGTCCCATGATTTTCACTTTAGCTGGGTACCACCATGTGGATGAATTGCCGGTACCTCAACCTCCTTGTGTCTAAAATCAAACACCTGTTTATAATCCCTGTGTTTCTCATACCATTAAACATAGTCCTTTTTTAGACACTTCTCTTAAAATCTTGCATCATCTTTGTGACTCTGTCTTTCTTAGCCCACATGTCTAATGAGTTACCAGCCAGTACCTTTGGACTTCAACCTTCTTTTCTACTCTTACTTACGTTGCCTTGGCTTGGGTCCTCTACCCCCTGCACCAACATTCAGACACCCTGGTTTCCTAACACCGGCTTCACCCTACTCTTCCTTATCTACCGTCAGGGTAATCTTCCCAACTGTTAGGTTTCTGTTGTATCACTCCCAATGCCCTTTCCTTGGTGCTCACACAAGGCATTTTTTTAGCATGTCATTCACAGTCAGATCTCAGCCTGATTTACTCTTTATGTTCCCTACTCTGTTCTGTCTCAGAGTTTCTAATAAAGGAGTCTTCTTTAAAATTGTTTTTGTAATCACCTACCTCATGAAATGCTAAGACCACAGATATACCCCATATCTACGTGCTGTTTGTATATCTATGCTTTATGCTTTTTACCCAAAAGGGGAAGATTTTGCCTCTACTCATGCTTTAGCCAAAACAAATCACTTAGCAATCCTTATATGTCCCTGTAATGTCTAGTTCCCAGGTTTTTGCTGACTCTGACCATTTGAGGAGTTGAGGGAAAATGAAAAGATTCCCAGCATGTGCTTCTGCTAATCCACACACTGTTCCTCTCACTGAAAACAGACATACTTCTTTTTCTACCACCCTCTGTTTCTTCCTGTTGAAATCTGACCCTTCATGTTCCAGCCATACCACATTCTCGCTCCTGATTTACTTAGTTGGAACCATTTGTCTGTGCTCTCAAGAAACTTTCTTCTTTCCTCTATCATTCTCTTCTTGGTTATGTAGTCATTTTTCTTTTTACCATTCTCTTTCCCACTGGACCACCTAAAAACAAGAACTATGCTGTGCACAGAGAACAATGCCTTCATGTGTAATATGCACCAAACTATGTTGGTTGAAATCAATTCACTGTTATACTAGGAACAGGGTGAAACCCGTTCAGCGCCCACATTAAAGAGTCCTATATATATGCTGAATAAGTGAACACACTAGAAAAATCGGACACCATATACAAGACACACTTCTAAAACACATTCGTTAACACTGAAACGATTTATAAAGGAGTTTTGTGTGCTCTACTACATCAGTAAAGAGAACTGGTTCCTGTTTCATACAAATAACAAACACACACCCACGGAAGGTTTATTTGAATGGCTAGCTGCCTAAACATGTCTTAAATAATGATGATCAAGATAGGCAGAGGGCCCAGAAGCCAAAAGCAATTTTTGACATATTTTTATTACAGATACAAAATCTTTTCATTTGCCATGAAAAGAGGGGACACCCATGGAAGTACAGTTTAAATAAATGTAATCATCACTACCAAGTAAGAAATAATTAAATTAAGCATGTATGGAGCAGAAAAGAAAAGCTGACAAAGTTATTTTTGTGTAGACTGTGAAACCAAGAAAAACATGTTTTCTGTAAAAAGCCTTGATAACTTTTAATATATATATATGTGAATGTCTCTGGAAATTTCTGTCATACTTCATTACATCGCGGAATATTTGGCTTTCTAGGGAAAGCTATTTTTGTGGTTTCACAGGATTACCTTTGGCTTTAGTCAGAAAATTAGGTATTTGGAAGCGGTACTTACCTCTCTGAAAGAGGTGATTAAGGCAATAATAAAATCTTACAGAAAACATCTAACAGGTGTTTTCTACCAACCTTTTACTCCGGACTGTCTTCTCCTAAAATACCACAGCTATTTGGGTTTTGCGTTATTGTTTTCCCTAAAGTCTGAGAAGGACTTCTGTGGGACAGTGGAATGGGGGAGTGTCTGAGGGATGGGAAGCTTGGCAAAGAATTCATTTCCAAGCATACAGTGATTTCAGCCCTCAGTCAGGTCTGTCCACAGACAGCTGTGCAATGAGTTTGTTTGGTTCTTCCCAGTCTTTCAAATAGGGTAACTGTCCTGCCACTTCTAAAGCTCTTACTTGCAATTCTATTTCCTATGGGTTCTTAATAATTGAAAGGGAGGATTAGAAATAAATCTCTTTCTTTCTCACTCCTTCTTCTAGTCGAGCTCCAGTTTTGAGAGCAAACAGCAACAGCAACAGCCAAAGCAAATACTTGGGTCCACCACTTAACGTCTCACTTAGCGACAGAATTATGTAGACTTGTTTGCTTAGCAATTCAGATGGGGAGTCTGGGCAGAGGAAAGGGCGGGGGAAGGGCGGGGAAAGGGAGGGCCCGCCTCCCTCGGAATGGGATTGGCTCCCTCTCTCCTTCTAGTCGTTCTCTTTGCTTCTGGGTTGGACAGGTTGAGAGAAACATGTCATTAAGGTGTTGTCAAAATGAGCCGTGTAGGTGTGGGCCGTTCCCTAAGTTTGTGGTTTTACATTTCCAAAGGGGCAGACTTATTTGACTGTGGGATCAAGTTGATGAAACTAGTCTTCTTTATCTTGAAAAATGCCATGGTAACAGGAGGCGCCCGGGAGCTTAAGTGTAACTCCCACACCGTAAAGAAAATGACGAAAGTTCCTCAGGGGTTTGATTTCAGTTTCTTAAATGACGAAGAAGCCAGGAAGATCCTTCAGGTGCTGGAAAGAAATGAGGAGCTACGGAGGGCAGAGAAGGACAGGATCAGGTACAGAGCACATGCCTTTCTCTCTTCCTGGGGCCTGGGACCGGGGCCCGGTCGGCGACTCGGGGCGAGCAGGGCGTGCGCGGGGCGCGGGGCTTCTGCAGCCACCTGCCGGGGAGCCTGCGGCGGGAAGGGCGTCTGCGCCGAGGCCTCTCCCAGGGACTCGGCAGGCACGGTCGCGAGTCTGGGGTCCGCGGGGTGCTGGCGCGTTCTTCGGTGCATTTCTCCGCGAGTGGGTCCCGCAGGCTGTCCCGCCTTCGTCTGCGACACACGAGGGGCGCTGGGCCGCCTGTGAGCCAAGGGCTGTGGGCTCCGCGGAGCGAAGCGGCGCTGGGCTCAGGTGTCCCTGGGCGGTCTCGGGACTTGGCGGTTTCAGGGCCTGTGATGGGGCGGGAGCGCGGGCGGGAGGGAATCCCGGCTGCCGCCCCTCTGCGGCCCGCGGCCCGGCGGGTTCACACGTGTCCGCCTGCGCTGAATGCGTTTTCCGCTCGGACCCAGGGACGTCTGTCCACTCCACGCGGACAGTCGGTGAGTCCCTGGACAGCTGCCACTCACGGGTGGAGAAACGTCTCCACCCCAAGGGCAGGTGCTCTAGGAACTTGTGAAATAGAGGCTCGTGTGGGTGAATGGGACTTGGACACGTAAGACTGGCTGCCATGAGAGGGTCTCCTTGTGTGTGGTGCCGTGGGGTGGAAGTTTCTGCGGGATTTCACCCTCGACCTTACTATATATTGCTGTAGGTGAGAGATTAGTTACCAAAAAATGAAATCCAGAGAGATACAGGCAGTGAGTTTTTCTACTAGGGAAGTGTGATGTAAGTCCTGAAGTGACTTAAAGAGACTCTTTTATCAATCTTGGAATAGACCCATCTGGGCCTTATCTAAGTGACTGGAAGGGAACCCAAGGCTGCACTCTCAGGCCACAATGTGTGGGATTGATTGGAATTTAGAAAGCCATTTTGTTTGTTATTAACTGTTTAGTGATGTGAGTTCCAGGTTCCCAATTATTTCCAGATAGCCCTGCCTGCCCACCTCCTACCTCCAAAAATAAAAATGAAAAAAATCCCTCAGGGACCGTCTTCAAATTGAGAAACCCTAGCTGATGTTTGCAGAAGGAATTAGAATATGCTGGTTCCAAAGCCCATCTTCCTTCTTCTCCCCTAGACACGACTCTTTGGGGGAGGAACGGATATTTAAAGTCTGATGGTGTGGATTTCACACCCTTATACTCCGCCTTTAGAAAAATAGGCTTCATCATTCCCCCCAGTGTAAAAAGTGTGCTTTCTCGAGAACAGTATGTCCACACCCACACACAGCCACGTGCGTGCACCCACACATGCACCACGCACAGGCACACCGACCCTGGGAAGGGGACTTCAGAAATGCCTGGAGTTTGCACATACATTCCAAAAGCGCTAAAAACTGTTGTGTTCAGTGTAGGCTATTGGAGGTGTTTCTTGTCTCTGAAGTGGATGAGGCTTCTTCAGTGATCCATTGCATATGTATATTTGGGGAAATTGAGGAGAAAATTAGAAATAACAGGAGGGAGGAAGCTTCCACTTAGTATGTTACCAGCTTGGCTTCTCAGAAAGTAAAGTCTTGGAGAAGTGATATAGCCATCGGCCACTAGCTGCTGTGGCTCATGCCTGTAATCCTAGCACTCTGGGAGGCCAAGGTGGGCAGATCATGCGAACTAGGAGTTCTAGAGAAGCCTGGACAAGAGGGAGACCCCGTCTCTAAAAATAGCCAGGCTTGTGCGGGGCACCTGTAGTCCCAGGTACTTGGGAGACTGAGGCAAGAGGATCTCCTGAGCCCAGGAGTTTGAGGTTGCTGTGAGCTATGTGACTCCACTCTACCAAGGGAGACAAAGTGAGACTCTGTCTCAAAAAGGGAAAAAAAGAAATAGCAATACAATTTGTTTTAATTTTTATTCAAGGACATTTTGACTTTTTATGTTTGACCAATGCTTGCTTTGCGCTTTCTCTGTGGCAACTCACGGTGGGCACTTGAGCTGACTTTAGAGGGATCTGGATCAACACAGAGATGGTAAAGCCACTGGTGTAGGCATCAGAGGGACAGCAAAACACGTGTTCTGATTTCATGGCACTCATTTTCTGCTGAAGCAGCCACAGAAAAAGCCATAATGCTAAGGCAAAAACCAATACTGTAATATTAAACTATTAAAAATGTATTGAATTACCCAAGCAATTTGAAAAATCCCACCATTAAAATATAAAAATAAGGAAAGTAGATACTTGAACCAAATGCCCAAGGCAATGATTTCTAATAGTGCCCCCCCCTTAACTCCTGGCTTCCACTATTAAATACCCGCTGTCTGGATTGCAGTCTCCGTAGGATTGTTCCACTTACCCGCTTCAGGCTCACATGCGTGGGTTCAGTAGCAGATACTGATGTGAAGAAAGGGCTTGAGATAACACGTTCACTTGGCTGCTGCTTCTGATTATTTTCTTGATACGTGTGATCATCATATTTTCCGAATCAAAAATTAGCATACATGACTTGTAATTCAAGAGAATAATTTTTGGAAACAGTTCAACAGGACTGTCTGAGATACTCTGGGAGGGCTTTTTACCGCAGTATGTTGAAAAATGGCCTCGAGATCCCTTAACTAGGATAACAAAGGACCAAATGGAGAAGTTTGGAAAGTGAGCTGGTTGGGGAACAACTGACGAGTTCACTTTTATCTGTTGCAGGTCTGAGGTATCTATAAGACAACTAAAGAGAAATCCAGTATCCTATGGCTAGCAATAGATATAACTACCGTGTAATGTGGGGCCAGCGACGTTCAGATATGGAGTTAAAGCTTTGAGAATAATCTGGGTGCAGTGGCACATGCCTGTGATTGTTGAGGACACTGAGGTGGGAGGATTCGTGAGCCCTGGAGTTTGAGTCCAGCCTGGGCAACATAGTAAGACGCCCCATTTCTAACAAAAATCAAAACAAATGAAAGGCTAAAGCTATGAGAGGAGGTGCGTTCACCGTGCGGGTGACAGCAGAAATGCTTCCGTGCACACAGAGCTTTCCTGTGCTCTCTTCTTATCTGTCCCAGACTTCTGAGGCTCCAGGTTACTGGGAAAGTATTTGCATTAAATGTAATAATTAACGTTTTTTATATATAAAGGGTTTATTCAAGTTTTTAAGACAACACCAAGATTCAAGTTGATAAATAGGCAAAAGATAGAAATAACTCATTCATGCCAGAAGATAGCCAAACTGGAAACAAAGCAGATGGGAAAATATTTACCCTCAGAGTAATAAATGAAAATTAACCTTAACAAACCATGTTGCCCCTTTAAAGTAACAAAATACTATGGGTGAAGGTTGGAGTGAAATGGATAAATTCTGCACATCATTAGTGGCACTGTTTCAGTTGACTATGAGACTTTTGATGAGCGATATGCAATACCTATGAAGGCATGCCTTCTCTATGACCCACTTGTCCAATTCTTGGATATTTCTCATTAGTAGATTAGGTGGAGGAGATGGCCACACCAACATTTATTAAGTGCTGTTTTTATATATGATAGAAATTTATTGCAGTAATAAGAATAGCTAACATTTATTGGGCCTTTACTGTATACTAGGCACTGTACTAAATATGTTATACAGATTTAATTTATTCGCCCAATAACTTCATTAGGTATACACTTGAATTCCCACTTCACAGAGAAGGAAAAGATTTACAAAGCTTGAGTATTTTGTCCAAGTTAAGTGGTAGGGCTAGAATTCAAATCCAGGTCTATCTCAAAATTATTTTCACCCACAAATATTAAATAATCTGCATAACCATTCCTTGAGGTGACTATTATTAATGGCTTTTTATAGAAGGGAAACTGAAGTTTATCAAGTTTAAGGAACTTGCCCAAGTTCATATAGCTCTGAAGTGGCAGAGGTAGAATTTGAACGCAGATCTGGCTCCAAAACCTGAATTCTTTCCATAAACTATGGAACCTCTATAAATTGACCACCCAAGAGACTAGTTGTAAACTGGTCAACATACAGAGGTGGTCAACATAAGGAACTAGACTCTACTGATATGTACACATGGTGCGTGTCTGGTCTATGAAAATAGGTCAACTTGGTTTGGTACCTGTAGCTCAGTGGCTAGGGGGCCAGCCACATGTACCAGACCTGGCAGGTTCAAACCCAGCCTGGGCCTGCCAAATGCCAATGACAACTACAACCAAAAATAGCTGGTCATTATAGTGGGTGCCTATAGTCCCAGCTTCTTGGGAGGCTGAGGCAAGAGAATCTCTTAAGCCCAAGAGTTTGAGGTTGCTGTGAGCTGTGACACCACAGCACTCTACTGAGGGCAACATAGTGAGACTCAGTCTCAAAAAAAGAAAATAGGTCAACTTAAGGAGGTGATCAATGTAGGGAGGTGGTTAATGATGGAGGTTTTACTGTATATGTATGTGTATGTACACATCGTATCTATATATATACACACAGATTTGTTTCTATATAAACACAGATAAACATAATACTGTATAATCTGAAAAGCATCTTACTTTTTTTCAGTCTTTGAAAACCACAGTTTCTCCCCTGACCCAAGCTGCACTACTAGGTCTCAAGAATGGAACTCCGCAAGTACTGAAAGATTACATCATTTTCGTAGCTCACGGATACATCAAAAATGTTTATTTTTCCTATTGCGGAAAATGTACACAATATAAAATGTTACAGTGCCTAGGGGAATCAGGTTTAAATACGGCATGCCTAGATTTAAACCATCTTTCCTCCATGCCAAGAATACAGCCCAGGAAATTTTCCAGAATTCAGTGTTTCCAATTGTGCCAGGGAGCTGTGCCACGGTTCGGAAGGGGAGTGTGGCTGGTGGAAGCTGCAGTGCCCTGCAGAGCCCTGCAGAGATTAAAAGCCAGGTACACAAGCTCCTGCCTCTCCCAGACTTTCTGCCTTCCCTCTCCTCGCCCAGCCTGTGAAATCTGCCTCCAGGTAAGAGATAGTTTCATGGGACATTGGATGTCTATGGATTGGCTTTTACCATGAGCCAAACACCGTGTTTGGCCTGGTGAATACAGCAGGGGATAAAACAGATTCTGCCCTCAAATGGCTGCAGTCTATAAAAGTGGTTTGTTAGTGGTAGAACTTGTAAAATGAAGTGTTCATATAAATGTAGCTTACCCTTAAGCAGCCCTAGACGGCCTGTAAAAGGGACCATAAGAAAGCAATACCTGAAGTCACAGGCATGCCAACAGGCTTGAGTGTTCTGCTACATTAACATCATTTGAGGTGTCTGCCTTTTCCAACAACAATTAGTTAATTCCTTTAAACTGAGGGGAGAACTTTCTCTTAGATACAGTCACCTGTTCAGTTACTCCTGGGATTGGTCTCCATGGGCAGTAACGCACAGAACTACTCTTATAATAATACAGTTCTCCATCTCAAGGCTAGGCAGCTGTGTTCTATTTGAGCTTTGGGACATTATGTAACTCTTTTAGGTTTTAAAGTCTTTTATTTATGTTTGTTTTTATCCTTGTCCTAAACCTGACAACACAAGTATTTTTGTCTTTTTCTTTCCGTTTTAAATTTCAGGTTAAGGCAGTACCCCGTAGCTCAGTGGGTAGGGCGCCAGCCACATACACTGAGGCTAGCGGGTTCGAACCTAACCCAGACCAGCTAAAACAATGACAGCTGCAAGAACAGCAACAAAAATAGCCTGGCACTTGTAGCAGCTACTTGGGAGGCTGAGGCAAGAGAATAATTTAAGCCCAAGAGTTTGAGGTTGCTGTGAGCTGTGACATCCCAGCACTCTACCCAGGGCGGCAGCTTGAAACTGTGTCTCAAAAATAAATAAGTAAATTAATTAATTAATTTCAGGTTAATTTGAGAATATAAAGAATTAGGTTATAATGTTTGTATTTGTTGTTGTAGTTTTGTCCCGCCCCCAGGAGGTGTGCCATATATGCCCACATTGTGCCCAGTAAGTGGGAGCACACCAAACCCCCTCCCTCTTTCTCTCCTCCGGTCCCTCCCTCCCCTCCCCCCATCTTGAATTGAGTTTTTCTCTTGTGTGGGTGTGTATTAGATGGTCTACTGGCTTTATGTTAGATCAGTATTGCATACATTGGATACTTCCGTTTCCATTCTCATGATACTTTACTAAGAAGAATGTTCTCCAACTCTACTCAGATTAGTACAAAAGATGTAAAGTCTTCATCTTTTTATGGCTGAATAGTAGTCCATGGTATACTTGTTAATCCTGGGCTGGTGGGCATTTAGGTCGTTTCCACATCCTGGCAATTATAAATTGAACTGCAATAAACAATCTAGTTCAAATGTCCTTATGATAAAATGGTTATTTTCTTCTGACTAGATTCCTAGTAATCGCATTGCAGGATCAAATGGAAGGTCTATTTTGAGTGCTTTGAGGATTCTCCATACTTCTTTCCAAAGAAGCTATATTAGTTTTCAGTCCCCCCAATAGTGTGAAAGTGTTCCCCTCTTTCCGCATGTGCACCAGCATCTGCAGCTTTGACACTTTGTGGTGTGGACTTGTTCTCACTGGGGTCAGGTGATATCTCAGGGTGGTTTTGATTTGTATTTCGCTGATGATTAGGAATGAAGAGCATTTTTTCCCGTTTGTCAGCCGTTCATCTGTCTTCTTCAGAGAAGGTTCTGTTCACGTTCCTTGTCCAGTGATAGACGGGGATTGTTGGCTCTTTTTTGTTGATGAATTTGAGTTCTCTGTAGATTCTAGTTATCAGCTGTTTGTCAGATTCATACCCTGCAAATATCTTTTCCCATTCTGATGGTTGTCTATTTGCTTTAATTGTTGTGTCCTTAGCTGTGGGGAAGGTTTTCAGCTTAATTAAGCCCCATGTGTTTATTTTGTTGTTGTTGAGATTGCCACTGCAGTTTTCTTAATAAAATATTTTTATCTTTTTCAAGCTACTATAATAGTAGCTGACATCTTTTGGGCACTTGCTTTATGCTCAGCTCTTCGTGTGTATGATCTCACTTAATTCTCACAACAACTTGATGAGGTAAGGTATATTTTTATCTCCATTTTACAGAGGAAGCTCAGAGCGATAAGTAACAAGCTTGAGATAATCCTGCCGGGAATGTCAGATTTGGGTCTGCACCTCCTCACTGTCCAGTACTTCCCCCTGAAGTCCAAGACAGTCGCCTTTGTAGCTTGTAACAGAACCAGGACTGAGATCTATTGACTTTAAAACTCTTGCTATTTCTGCTAATGATGAAAATTTTAGAAACACACCACTCAGGATAGTCATTTTGCCCAATTAAAAGTTGGGTGTGTTATTACTGAGGAAAATGGCCGATGGAGATTGGGGAACTACTAGTACTATCTGTCTATATAGAAAAAAGTGCCGGTAATCATTTATGTTAAAAAATGCACTGTGCATTTTGTGAGGATATACATCAAACTGTCAAAATGTTTATCTCTGGGGAATGATATTTAAAGGGACTTTTACTCTTTTATTTCTCACAGTTATGTATTTTTTCTTTAAAAAGCAATGATGACTATTTCTCTTGATAAGAAATATAGAATTTTTTTATTTTTTATCTTCATAAATGTGTTTTAGAATAACTTCTTTTTAAAAAAAAAAGGGTAGCTGTGTTTTCTGCCCTGGTCTTTCCTTTTTTTTTTTTTGAGACAGAGGCTTGTTATGTCGCCCTTGGTAGAGTGCCGTGGCGTCACAGCTCACAGCAACCTCAAACTCTTGGACTCAAGTGATTCTGTTGCCTCAGCCTCCCAAGTAGCTGGGACCACAGGTGCCCACCACAACGCCCGGCTATTTTTTTGTTGTTGCAGTTGCCATTGTTGTTTTTTAGCTGGCCTGGCTAGATTTGAACCTGCCAGCCTCAGTCTATGTGGCTGGCGCCATAACCACTGTGCTACAGGTGCCAGGCCTGCCCTTGTCATTTTCTTTATTACGTTCATGTGTACATGGGGAAATTGGTACATTAGCCTTGATTCCTTGTGGTGAAGGATTATCTTAAGGATTAGCTAGTACCCAATACTTAGTTAAATGGAACTTAACTTCCTGCCGTGTAGAGGACACAGATAGATCTGGGGAAACTGGGTAAAGGACAACAGAAGGTCCTATGAAGGCTAGTCAGAAAATACTTTCCTTCCTCATTAGCACAGATGGTGTTAAACCTAGACCCACAGAAGGGGGAGGGGAGGCCAGGTCAAGGTGAGCAGGAAAGTGTTTTCCTTCACTTCCGGCATATTTGGTTCTTACAACTGACGAGGTGGCTGAGAACCGCGCAGAGTCCTGGTCTTCCACACACGCAGGGGATTCTCTCCTTCACCTTCACGCAGGTCTGTTTATCTACAGTTAGTTACCGGTACAAACTATGATATTGGAGATAGTTGACATTGCCCTATTAAAGGCTGTACTTTGAATGTTGATGTGGCTTACACAAGAGCCAGCTTCCTCATTCCACCGTGTGTTCTAACGATGAAAGAAGAAGTCAGTCGGAGGCTGCAATGACCAACATTCCTTGCTCCCAACAAAAGGTTTTTATGGCTGGTCAGGTGATTTTTTATGGTGGTCAAGTTTGCCTTGGTTTCAACTTTAAAACAGCACACTGAACAGCAGATGAGGAGGAAGGGGAAGGGGATGAGAGTAACTTGGCCTGGCAACGGCTGTTTTCTGTGTCACTGTCATTTCATCTTTTGAAGAAGTAACAAACTGTGGAGATGATCCCTGAAAGTAGAGTCTCAAGACTGTATTACATATATGGAAGTGTAGAGTGTATTAGCCTTTGAGATTCGTGTAGGCTGTTGTATCAAGAATGCGTCCCTTTATACTGCTGAGTAGTGTTCATTGTATAAATGTTCCACAATGTGTTTATCCAGTCACCCGCTAAAGGACATGTGCGTTGTTTCCAGGTTTTGGTGATATTAAATAGTGATGCTATAAAAATCCAGGTACACATTTTTGCATAAATCTTTTTATTAGGAGTGGAATTGCTGGACCATATATTAAATTTATAAGAAACTGTCAAACTGTTTTCCTGTCTGTACCATTCTGCATTCCTGCCGGCAGTATATGAGTGTTCCAATCTTTGCTTTAGTCATTTGGGCTGCTATAACAAAATGCCTTGGACTGGGTCACAGAAATCTATTGCTTACAGTTCAGAAGCCTGGGAAGTCCAAGATCAAGGCACCAGTAGTGTTGCAGGAAGACAAGGCCCAACGGAGAGAAAGAGCACCCAAACACCACGTTTATAACAGGAAGGGCTTTATTTACTGGCAGGGAGCTTACGGCATAGATTTCCAAATGGTCGCGCTCCCTGACTGGCTTGATCATTCCCTTTTTATTGACAGTCAAAAAGTTCCATCCCACAGGTACTCATAGGCCAGTTTGAATCAAGTGGGAGATGCTATCCAGCCCCTACAGAACTACAGGATTTCACAGAACTTGGAGATTTCCAGGTTCCAGGAAGTCAAGTCTACAAATTCCCAAGAGCTGAGTCACCATGGAAAGGCCCCCGCAGGTGCATCCTTGCCATCTCCTTGAGAAGACCTGTTCTCCCAAACCTCAACCTTTTGGGGTATCCTCTCTCAGTAGATTCAGTGTCTGGTGAAGGCCCATTTCTCATAGATGGACCTTCTAGGTGTCCCTACATGGCAGCAGGGGCAAAAAGGCTTCCTCATAGGCCTTTTTTATAAAGACACTAGATGGGGCGTGGTGGCTCGTGTCTGTAATCCTAGTACTTTAGCAGGCTGAGCTGGAAAAATGGCTTGAGGCCAGGAGTTCCAAGCAGCCTGAGCAATATAGTGAGATCTCATCTCTACAAAAAATAGAAAAATTAGGAGGTGTGGTGGCATGCACCTGTAGTGCCAGCTGCTCAGGAGGCTGAGGCAGAAGAATCAGCTGAACCCAGGAGTTTGAGGTTGTTGTGAGCTATGATGATGCCACTGCACTCCAGCCTGAGCAACAGCAAGGCCCTGTCTCAAAAACTAAAAAAGTAAGGGCACTAATCCCATTCCTGAGGGCAGAGCCCTCGTGATTTAATCATCTCCCAAAGGCCCCATCTCCTGATACCATCACCTTGAGAGTAAGAGTTCAGCGTATGAATTTGGGGGAGGGACACATACTTTAGATGGTTACACAGTAGAGTTTCCATCTTGCCAGCATTTGATATTTTCTTTTTTTTTGAGACGGAGCCTCAAGCTATCCCCCTGGATAGAGTGCCATGGCATCACGCTCACAGCAACCTCCAACTCCTGGGCTCAAGCAAGTCTCCTGCCTCAGCCTCCCAAGTAACTGGGACTACAGGCGCCCGCCACAACGCCTGGCCATTTTTTGCTTGCAGCCATCATTGTTGTTTGGCAGGCCCGGGCTGGGGATTCGAACCCGCCACCTTAGGTGTATGTGGCTAGTGCCTTAGCCGCTTGAGCCACAGACGCGGAGCCTTGATATTTTCAATAATAGGTTTGTAGCGGTATCTCGTCATGTCTTAATCTGCATTTCCCTAATGACTAGGGACTGTGCTACCTTTTCATGTGCCTATTTGCCTTCCCTATACACCCATTGCTTGGGTTAAGCATCTGTTAAAATCTTTCGTGTGTTTTTAATTGGATTATTTTCTTACTGTTGAATCTTGAGAATTCTTTATATATCCCGGGCATAATTCCTCTGCTGAATATAGGGTTTGCAAACATGTTCTCCCCATCTGTAGTTTGTCTTTTAATTCTCTTACAGTGGCTTTGCAGAGCAACGTGTTTACATTTTGATGAAATCCAATGTATCTTTTTTTTTCTTTTATGAATCATGCCAAATTTGGGTAGTATTTTAAGAACGCTCTGCATAAACCTAGATTACCAAGATTTTTCTCCTATCATTTCTTTTTATAGTTTTATGTCTTACATCAATCCACTCTGAAATGATTTTTATGTAAAGTGTGAGGTTTAGATTGCAGTTTATTTTATTTTTGACTGTGGATGCCTGATTATCCCGACACCATTTGTTGAAAGACTATCCTTCACTGAACTGCTTTTATGCCTTGTAAAATAAATTTACTATATTTTTAGAGTCTATTTCTGGACTCTGTGATGTTCCATTGATTTGTATGTCTTTTCCTTTACAAATCCTATGCCATCGTGATTACTATGGCTTTACCATGAATCTTAAAATCAAGTAGTATGATTTCTACAATTTCATTCTTCTTTGTAAAAACTGCTTTTTTTATAGTTACTTTTTTTTCCATATAACTTTTTAAATTTTACTTTGTAATTGCTCGTTGTTAGCATAGAGAAAGATAATTGATTTTTGTGTATTGTATCCTACCACTTAGCTAAATTCCCTTAATAGCGCTACGATGTTGATGTTATTACATTTTGGGGTGGCTGATTTTTTTTTTTTTTTATGTAGCCAATCATGTCATTTGCAAATTGGGATAGTTTTGTTTTTTAAATGTTTTTTTGAGATGAGATTTTTTACCATGTTACCTAGACTGCTCTCTAACTCCTGGGCGTAAGCAGTCCTCCAGCCTTGGCTCTCAAAGTGTTGGGCTTACCGGCATGAGCTACTGCGGTCACACACGACAGTTTTATCTTTTGCTTTCCCGTATGTATGCCTTTTATTTCTTTTCCTTGCTTAATACTGAAAAAGACCTCAAGCATGATGTTGAGTGGGAATGTTGAAATTGTACATCCTTGCCTTGTTACTGAGCATTCAGTCTTTCGCAGTACCCTAAAGTGTGATTTTATTTGGTCAAAGAGTCTTTATAGAGGTAATCAAGTTAAAAGGAGGTCGTTAGAGTGAGCCCTATTCTAATATGACCAAAGTCTTTATTAAAAAAGGAAACATTTGAACACAGAGACCAATAGACTGGACTCATACTGCCAAGCCAAGGAACAACCACCAGCTGAGAGAAGCCCGGGACAGATGCTCCCCTAGCACCTTCAGAGAGAGTATGGCCCCATCGACAGCTTGGTCGTAGCCCCCAGAACCGTGAGACAGAACATTCCCATTGTTCGTGTCACTCAGTTTATCCTACTTTATTATGGCAGCTCTAGAAAACCCGTACACTTACATTCTCAGGAAAATTCTACTTGATCGTGGTATATGGCTTTTTAAATGCTTTTTACTCCATTTGCTAATATTTTGTTGAGGATTTTTGCATCTGGGTTCATGAGGAATGCTGATACACAGTTTTATCTTTTGGTATACTATCTTTGTCTGGTTTTAGTGGCGGGGTAACTCAGGAAGTGTTTTCTATTTTGTGGAAGAGATTGTGTAGCACTGGTGTTACTCCTTCCTTCAATGTTTGGTAAAATCCACCAATAAAACCATGCGAAACTGAAAGTTTCTTTTCTGAAAGGTTTTTAACTATGAATTCAATTTCTTAAATAGACATAAGGCTATTCAGGCTATTTCATCATGGGTGAGTTTGAAAGTTTGTGGTTTTGAGAAATGGATCTATTTTATTGGGTTGTCCAAGTTATGTGCATAAAGTTGTTTATGATACTCACTTTATTCACTTATTATCCTTTTACTATCTGAGGTTATGTAGTTTATAGCTCCTCTTTCATTCCTCATATTGGTCCTTTGTGCCTTTTTCCTATTTTTCTTTTTCAGTCTTGCTAAACATTTATCAATTTTACATAAAAGTAACCCCTTCAAATCAAAGACTCAGAGTCCACATTATTTTTGTGATTATACACTATTCTACTGTATACACTTTTTTTTTTTTGAGACAGAGCCTCAAGCTGTCCCCCTGGGTAGAGTGCCACGGCATCAAAGCTCATAGCAACCTCCAACTCCTGGGCTCAAGCAAGTCTCCTGCCTCAGCCTCCCAAGTAGCTGGGACCACAGGCGCCCACCACAACACCCGGCTTTTTTTGGTTGCAGCCATCAGAGTTGTTTGGCAGGCCCCGCTGGATTCGAACCCACCATCTTAGGTGTATGTGGCTGGTGCCTTAGCCACTTGAGCCACAGGTGCTGAGCCTGTATACATTTTATAATTGAGTAACCATTCCAATATTTTTGCCATTTGATTTTTTTTCTTATTCTAATAATATTTGTTTCTCTCTCTTTCTCTCTCTTTTTTTTTTTTTCTCTTTGAAACAGAGTCTCAATTTGTTGTCCTTGGTAAGGTGCTATGGCATCATAGCTCACAGCAACCTCAAAGTCTTGGGCTCAAGCTATCCTTTTGCCTCAGCCTTCTGAGTATCGGATTTCAGGTGCTGGCTACAGCACCTGGCTACTTTTAGAGTCAGAGTTCCACTCTTGCTCAGGCTGGTCTTGAATTCCTGAGCTCAAGTGATCCACTTGCCTTAGCATCCCAAAGTATTAGGATTATGGGCATGAGCCACTGTGCCTGGCCTAATATTTGTTTCTTATTGTTGTGTTAAATAACACTAGGAAATATTCTTTTCTTCCATCCTTAATTAAATTATCTCTGGCTTGGCGCCTGTGGCTCAAGCGGCTAGGGCGCCAGCCACATACACCTAAGGTGACGAGTTCGAATCCCCAGCCCGGCCCACCAAACAACAATGACGGCTGCAACCAAAAAAAAAAAAAATGGCCGGGTGTTGTGGCGGGCGCCTGTAGTCCCAGCTACTTGGGAGGCTGAGGCAGGAGACTCGCTTGAGCCCAGGAGTTGGAGGTTGCTGTGAGCTGTGATGCCACAGCACTCTACCCAGGGGGATAGCTTGAGGCTCCGTCTTAAAAAAAAAAAAAAATTATCTCTTAAATTTCCAAAAAATAGACTCATTAGTTAAATAATATAAGTATTTCTAAATTTTTGTTTCATGTTACCAAATTGCCTTCCAAAAATGTTCTACCAAATTTCTTTGACTACTAGTGTGGAAGAGCCCCCATTTTATCATATCTTTTCCAATCTGGACAGTGTTATTATTATTTTTTTAATTAATTTATTTTTTGAGACAAAGTTTCAAGCAGTCACCCTGGGTAGAATGCCATGGTATTATAGCTCACGGCAACCTCCAACTCAGGTTCAAATGATCTTCTTGCCTCAGTTTTTCTATATTTTTCTTCTTCTTCTTTTTTTTTTTTTTTTTTTTGGAGACAGAGTCTCAGTGTGTTGCTAAGTCTTGGTAGAGTGCTATGGTATGACAGTTCACAACAACCTCAAACTCCTGGGCTTAAGCGATTCTCTTGCCTCAGCCTCCCAAGTAGCTGGGACTATAGGCACCCACCACATGCCCAGCTATTTTTTGGTTGTAGTTGTCATTGCTGTTTGGTGGGCCCAGGCTGGATTTGAACCCACCAGTTTCAGTGTATGTGGCTGGCGCCCTAGCTGCTGAGCTACAGGCACTGAGCCAATGGTATTATTTCTAAAAAATCTGTGCTGACTTTGCAAGAAAAAATTTTGTACTTGATCAAATTCCTAGTGGTCTGGTTATAGTGAACTTAAACTTTTTAAAAGTCAAGATGGTTTATAATGCAAGATGGCTACAACTGCTCTAGACATCACATCCATGTTCAAGGCAGAAAGAAAGTGGAAACAATGGAGTCTACTACTACATCTTTTGGGAATATATCCAAGAATAGAAGTATGCCTTTTATAACAGAATTAAAAGCTTTTGCCCGTGTTTTCCCAGCATGTCTCCTTTATGTCTCATTGATCAGAACAAAGTCATACGCCCACCCTTAGCTCCAAGGAAACTGAGAAAGTAAGAAACAGGATTGAGGTATTAGGGGTAGACTAATCCTGGTCCATCTCCTGGGACTGAACACACATTGTTCACAACAAATCAGAAAGGGGGGGGGAGTGGAGAAGAATACCTTCCGGAATGTAACCAACACTGCCACACTCTTGGTGTGTCTTGGCTGTATATAATCGACATTTATATTTCACTATACATTAAGGAAACTGCCTTTTGTCCTACTTATCATAAATGTATTTCCCAGGTTTTAGTTTACATTTACCTTCTGTTTGTCTGAAAATAGAGATTTTATTTTCATTTTTATGTAGCAAAATATACCAAGTTTTCTGAAAATTTCCTTTTTTTTTTTTTTTTTTTGCAGTTTTTGGTCAGGCCGGGTTTGAACCTGCCACCTCCAGTATATGGGGCTGGCGCTTTACTCCTTTGAGCCACAGGCACTGCCCTAAATTTCCTTTTCTTTTTAAGATGACAACGTTCTTCTCATCCAGAGAGTAGATCAATATTTACTTCTAGTTTTAAAAATCTTTTTTAAAATTAAATTTTATCACTTAAGGTAGGATAATTGTGTTAATTAATTTTTTCCAAATAGCTGGCAAGTTGTCCTGGTACCAATTGTTTGCATTCCATTTTAAGGCCTATGATAATTTTTTTATGGAAAAAAATCTATGAAGCAACCAAACAATAACAACAAAGAATTGATGAGGCATCAGCATCCGTGGTCCATGAAATCTAAGAAGGAAATTATGGGGAAAGTCTTATGTACAGTTAAGTGTGATTGTTTTTATACCTGTATCAGCATTGTTTTTATACTTGTATCAGATTCACAGTTAATGAATACTTACTCTTTTCTTTCTTTCTTTTTTTTTATTTAATCATCGCTGTGTACATTAATGCAGTCATGGGGTACAATGTGCTGGTTTTATATACAATTTGAAATATTTTTATCAAACTAGTTAACATAGTTTTTTTTCTTTTTTTGAGACAGAGTCTTACTTTGTCATCCTCAGTAGAGTGCTATGGCGTCATAGCTCACAGCAACCTCTAACTCTTGGGCTTAAGTGATTCTCTTGCCTCAGGCCCCCAACTAGCTGGGACTACGAGTGCCTGCCACAACACCCGGCTATTTTAGAGACAGGGTCTTGTTTGGGCTCAGGCTGGTCTCAAACTCGTGAGCTCAGGCTATCCACATGCCTCAGCCTCCCCAAGTTTAAGGATTACAGGTGTGAGCTGCGCAGTCCAGCCAATGAATCCTTTTTGAGTTTCTTTCCTCAAAATGTGCCTCATTTGGCACATTTTCTGTGCCAAATGACAAACCCAGCTGTGATAGATCATTCATCTGGAGGTGCCCATCAAGTGGCCTGATTGTCATTTAGATCTGGTTATTTTGTAGATCAAACCAATGCCCTGGTAGGATGGTATAAGTTTTTAATTTGTAACAAAATTAATTTGGTTTAAAAATTACTTAATCACAAGAATAAAAGAATAGCAGAATTACTAGGCAAACAAACAAAATAAAAACATCACATTATAAATTTAATGTTTCTCCTGTCTCAGGGAAGCTGGTAAAACTCTTTAGTAGATGAGTCAAGCTCCAATCAGGAAAACAGAAGCTACTCAGTATTTAAAACAGAATGTAGGGAGGTGAAAATGGTACATGGAGGTAAAACGAAGCAGAAAACCAATTGGGGACAGAGGCTGGCAATCGGGGACAGAGGCTGGCAGCAGTAGGAAGCCTTACCAGGGCCAGCAGATAAGGGGTTCCCGCGGACTGCAGGGGGCTGGGGGCTCTGATTTATAGCACAGGCTAATTTAAAGCTAGCAGGAGTTTAACAACCAGCTTGCAAAATTCCTGAATATTTAACAATCTGCTCTTCTATGCAGTACAAACAGCCAGCTGTAGCAGCACCTCTGGCCAGAGAGAAAGGGCAGCAGGTGGTGTTATCCAAGCCCACAGGTGAGGCTCCCCGCAAAGAAACCAGAACCACGATAAGTATGACTGGGGATTTGGAGATGTAGGAGAAATAGTCATTTCCAGAAGGTCAGCATGAGGCAGGGCGAGGGGAAGAAATAACTCAGACCTTTCCCCTTTCCTTTAATCTCTTGCCAGAGATTAATCTTTCTGGCCAAACGTGGAAGCCGGCACAGCAGGGGAAGAGCAATTGCCTGTCCTTTTCTTTTCTCTTCCGCCCTGTTTGATGTCCTCCGTCATCCTTCGGATTCTGCGATTTCCCACTGCCCATCATTGCCTCCCTGCCTGAAGGTGCTCATGAATTTCCCTCCTGTTACCCTGCACTGTGGTTCCTGCTCATGCTTCGCTCTCTTACAGCCCTCTCTCTCTCTCTCTCTCTCTCTCTCTCTCTCTCTCTCTCTCTCTCTCTCTCGTCCATGCCTTTGGGCGGCACCGTCTTTCCCTGTCACGCTCTGTGCTGTGCTTCCCTCTGCCCTGCTCCCAGCCAGGAACCCTGATCAGGTTCTGTCATGTGTGCGTGAGTCCAGGTCTGCAGGTGGGTGGGAAGGAAGTCTCACTCAGGGCACATTATGTGGAGGGGGCTTTATGGAAAGGTGAAACATGTACTGAAACTGGAATTTGAAGGACTTGAGGGACCAGGCTGCCCCTGGGGGCCGGCTACTCACTGCTCACCTCTCCTCCTCCCCAGAAGCCTTTCATCCCCTCACCCATGCTGCATCCTTCAGCTGGCTGATTGTTCCTGGTCCTGATTCCCTGGATGTCACACCAGGTCACCTGCTGCGTCTCTAGCCGGCTTGTGGATGGACTCCCCTGTGGCCAGGCTTCTTCTCCCCCCTCCTGGGGGGAGAGCTTCGTGCTGGACTTTCTACACAGAGGCTATAGACCATCTAGTTCAGCTAGTGATGCAGTATCGATGGGGCAGGCTGTGACAGTCACCTGTCCAGGAAGGGGTCATGCACTTGTTTTCTGCCTGCTGACTCTGCATGCCCACCCATGCTGATGACACATCTGATGTGCCTGCCTGGCATCTGTGGTGACAGGTCTTAGGCCACAGGCTCTGCTAAGATAGGGATTCTCAGCCCTGGCTGGAATTACAACCACCCGAGGAACTCTCAAAACTACCAGTGCTAGGCTCCACCCTAAGCCATTAATTGTTCTGAGACCAGGTTGGCATAAGTATTTTTTAGAGCTCCTCCTATAACTCTAGTGTGTGCTAAGGGGCTGCCTGGGCCCTGGGGTCACTCCTCTACCTGTCACATCCTTCCTACATTTCGTTCCTTTGCATGAGCTGAGAGACTCTGTCTCTCTGGAAACCCTGTGGTTTGGCAGAAAGCCTGGGAGCTCAGCGAAAGACAATGGCAGGGACACAAACACAAACCCACAAACACAAACTGTTTCTAGGACTTTCTCACTTAAAAACTGCTTGGCAGGATCAAAGGGACCTTCAGCCCCTGGAGCTAATCAGACAACTGGAAGAATCCCTTCTTCCTTTTTGTTGTTTTCTTGTTTTTTACGGCCCACTTAGTGTGGGTCACATATAAACACAAATGCCTTCATGTCTACACACTGATTAGATCCTGGACTCTGACCTGGCTTCCTGGACCCCTGCTGCAGTCACAACGCTTTCACGTCGGCTACTGGGTGTTACGTTCAATGCCTGTCTGAACATTGCTGCCACGTCATTTATATGTAGTCCTTTTCTAACAGATGCCATCAAGGCACATAAAAGTGACTTCCAGGACCATGTGTAATGGAGGGCAGGTGTAAGCTGTGCTGAACTACTGCGCTGCACTTGAGCTTGTACTTTGAAGCTCTCCCTTCAACATCATCCAGAGACCAAGTCAAGTGGGAGATCTGCTTGCTGAAAGTGGTCCCCTGAGTGGTGGCTGGCAGGCTGGCAGGGGGTGTCCTGACAGTGGTCCTCTCCAGGCGGGGTCTGTGAGAGAGGGAACATCCGCCTTGGCAGGGGGTGTCCTGACAGTGGTCCCCTCCGGGCGGGGTCTGTGAGAGGGCACATCTGCCTTTCTGATCAGCTTCTCAGTGCCTCTTCCCCCTTAAGGACGTCAGTTTCTTCCCTCTTCTCAGCAGCCCCTGCTTCACTCCACCAAAACGTGTTCTTAGCTTCCTTCAATTATGGGGTAGCACTGGTTCTACAGAAGGCAGCCGGGAAGCTGGTAAATTAGGTCACGTCTACCCACGGCTGTTTAATTGCTTTGCCACGGCCATCCAGGCAAAGTCTCTCAAAGGTTTGTGAGTAACACACTCCCTCCAGGGTAGCTGTCTCCACCTTCAAAGCCACACAGGCCCCACCCTCTGAGCTCTGCCCGGCTCCCTGTAGACCCAGTTCTGCTGAGCTCTGGCTCCAGCTCCTTCCTGGGCTTTCTTTGCACTTCCCCCGTGTGTCAGCTTAGAACACCTTGTTCCGGGCCTCCCAGAGCCTTAAGAAGAGTTCACAGAAACAAAACAATAAATAAAATCTTTTTTAAAATATGCGTATGTCTAAAAAACAAGTCATAAATCTCGTAAATGCCATAATTTCCAAACAGTGCTGTCAAACAATCGTTTTATCATTAAAGTGCTGAGAGTGCTTACCTGAGCACTCGGAGGTGCTGCAGGTACCCGCAGTGGCAGCCTCCTGACGGAAGGTTCTGCAGCTCCAGGGCCTGGGTTGTGGGAGGGGGGCTGGGTCCTGGCTACTCTTTTGGCTTGAATCTTCTTTCCTCCTGAGAGACAGATAGTCATCAGGAGTCTGTATTTGAGGTCAGCCAAACATCAAAATTAAATGTTGGGAGAATCCTTGCAATTTCGCCTCTTTCTCCTGGTGGCAGGTGTGACCAGCTCTCCCATTTGCAGCATTAAGATGGTCTAGGGAAGCTGTCCCGCCTCAGGATCCTCCTGTCAGTGCCTCTCAGCATCAGGGTCACAGGTGTGGCCTCTCTAAATGATTCAGCAACACTTGTGTTCAGCGCACTCATCTACTCAGCAGATAGAGCTGAGATCCTACCATGAACCTGGTACCAGAGATCCGGAAATGCTCTCTTGAACCGCTCCATGTAGTGAAGGAGATATATTTGCTATAATGTGGCAAATAAGATAGTCACACACAGGGACACAGAGGTCGTTTAACCCCACATGAGGGCTCAGAAAAGACTTGCTGGATGAACTGAGTCTTGAAGAGAGGTGCATAAAGGTGGGAGGCCGCTCCCAGTGCAGTGAACAGAGCCAGGTGAGGAGCAAAGGCCTGAGAGGTTACAGCGAGGTGCATGCCCCCTCAGTGGTGGGTGTCACTAGATTACAGCGTGAGAGGCAACGGCAGGCAAGAGGGTGAACTGCGGGGACAGGGATGGGTTGTGGAAGCTCTGTGAGCCATGCTGAGGACCCCACACGTTACAGAAGTGGAGGTAAAGGGGGGCTGCTGAAATGCTTAGAGCAACAGAGTGACAGAGTCCAATTTGCTTCTCAGGTGGATGGTCTGAGTGAAGGGTAAAGCCTGGATTAAGGGAGAATTGTGTTTAGGGGCCTTGAACAGGGATGAAGAGATGACCAGAGATACAAGAAAGACTTGGGAAATCAAACTATCGGGACTTGGGGACTGACGGGATGCAGCAAGAAAGAAAAGGCCCAGTTTGTGTAAACTCAGGTTTCTGGCTCCGGCAAGGTTTTGGCATTTGACCTACTATTTACGCTGAAGCCAGTGGGTCCAAGTGGACTCTATACTTTGTGCTTCCAGGGTAAGGTATTATTTACATCTAGATACTAACAGGCTTCTTCTTCCATTAACTTTGAAATATTTAAATTTTCTTTTTTCTTTTTTTTTTTGAGACCAAGTCTCACTTTGTCACACTTGGTGGAGTGCTGTGGCATCATAGCTTATGGCAACCTCAAACTCTTGGATTCAAACCATCCCCTTGCCTCAGCCTCCCAAATAGCTGGAACTACAGGCACCTGCCACAACCTCTGGCTATTTTTAGAGATGGGGGTCTCACTCTGGCTCAGGTTGGTCTCAAACTTGTGAGCTCAAGCAATCCACCTGCCTCAGCCTCCCAGAACCTGGAAACATTTAGATATGAATCTCTTCATGTCTATTATCTCCTGGCAATTGAGGACTCAGATTTTAGGCCTGTGACCAGGATTGGAGTGGGGAAGGACTGGGCAGATTTCACAGTAGAATTTTGGCCAAAGGAGCCTGGAAATTGTTCCCCAGCTCCAGATGGCCTGGTGAAGGACTTCTGGGGGAGAAGCTGAACGCAGCCACCTGACAGAGAAGGCGGGAACCGATTGGCCCACAGGAACTAGCACAGGGCAAGCCATAGTGAACAGGCTGGCAGACAGCAGGTGCCCAGCAAGCCAGAGGACACTGCGGAACTTTCACTTCCTCCCTGCAGCTTTGAACTTCCGTCAGGAGCATTCTCTCTCTCCTATTCTAAGCAAAAATAATTAGGATCCACTGATCATTGAGACACCGCCTCAAAAAACATAAAGCAAGACTCATTTCAGGTGGCTGCTACTCCCCCTTGAAGCAGCAATAAACTAGTTTTCAGCAGCAGCCTCCCTTTGGTGCGGGGTCAGCAAAAGTGTATTTTACCTTCAGAAAGCAGGGGATCCCTCTCTCCACTGTGTCCTGCCCACCAGCATACG
The DNA here is from genome assembly GCA_963575145.1 of Galago senegalensis. Classification (NCBI taxonomy): domain Eukaryota; kingdom Metazoa; phylum Chordata; class Mammalia; order Primates; family Galagidae; genus Galago; species Galago senegalensis. Next base: position 41,961 of record CAUYTI010058971.1, on the reverse strand, counting down.
GCTCGTGGATTTGGGTTTGGAAACTTGTCCAGAGCTGCTGAGGAGAGATACGAGGTCACCACTCTACTGTGTGCTGCCCTGCACCCGCCAGGTAAGCCGCGCACACCAGGGGGAAGCCCCTTGAAGGCTGGCCCGGTGACCAGAACGGCTTTGCTCTATTGAGTCCACAACTCTAGGTTCAAAGCAGCAAGGATGACTTAAGCCCAATAATAAAGGAAAGAGGGTGTTAGTTTTCTTAGATAAATCTCAATATTGGGGGGAGGGGATCAGTATTAGTGGTGTTTTCATTTGTATTAAAATAAGAGATATTTGAGAAATATTTTGAAGACCTACTATCTGTATGGGCTACACAATCTGCTATAGTAAATGCGAAGTGTAGGACCAAGGAATTTCTAGTCTATTTGGGAAGACAGGACATGAAAATTTAAATACTATTATAAGGCTACAAAGGACTAAGTGTCTAATGGGTGGCCCTGATGGTAGAGAAGTGTTTTTTGTTTTTTTGTTTTTTTAGACAGAGTCTCACTTTGTCACCCTCAGTAGAGTGCTGTGGCATCACAGCTCACAGCAACCTCAAACTCTTGGGCTCAGGCTATCTGCTTGCCTCAGCCTCCCAAGTAGCTAGGACTACAAGTGCCTACCACAATGCTGGGTTAGTTTTTCTAATGGTTGGGCCGGTCTGAAACTCCTGACCTCAAGGGATCAACCTGCCTTAGCTTCCCAGAGTGCTAGGATTACAGTCATGAGCCACCTCCCAGGCCTGGAATTTGTAAATCTTTAATTAAGAAAAACCATTCCCATCAATTGAGAAACTAAACTCTTAAAAGAAAGGCTGGTGTTTGTTGACTGTGGGTGACTGGCCGCTTGCCCTGGACCATTCGGTCCCAACTGAATTCTTTCCCTCCTCCCCCACTGCAATCTGCTCACTGCAGTAATTTCTAAGTGTTTGCTAATTTTTAACAACCTTGCCATAGAGAAGGAGGTTTAGGTTAACTTTTGTCTTTGTTTTTTAATTCTGTAAATGTTAAATAGAAGAAGGGCACAAAATCATTTCTGATAAAAATAGAGGTTAAGTGTGTGTTAACAGTTGTGTGGCGCCTTTCTGTGCATCTCCAGGGAATCAGCTGTGTCACGGTGCAGTCATACAGTGCGTTGGTACCATCTGTGTGAGCAGGTGACTGGCAGAAGGCCCCAAACAGAAATCTTTGGTTTCCTCCCCAAGCCTTCTTTACATGAGCTTGTAGGAAGCTTCCAGAAGACTTAGGTGATCTTAGTGTTGAGTCTTCTCCTGTGTATCTATCAGGAGGAAGTTGAGAGAATTTCTGAGTTTCTGGGATTCTTATTTATAGCCCAGTGACACAGGACAGTAATGACAATATTAATAGATGGCCAGGTGTGGTGGCTCACACCTATAATCCCAGCTCTCGGGGAGGCTGAGGTGGGTAGATTGCCTGAGCTCATGAGTTTGAGACCAGCTTGAGCAAAAACAAGACCCCAACTCTACTAAAAATAGAAAAACTGAGGTAAGAGGATTGCTTGAGCCCAAGAATTGGGGGTTGCTGTGAGCTATGACACCATGGTACTCTACCCAGGATGACGGCTTAAGACTCTGTCTCAAAAAAAAAAAAAAAAGAAAAAGAAAATATTAATAGATAATGATCGATGTTCATGAGTAAATTTGGACAGTTTCTCTTAATACAAGACTAGCAAATAAAAACTTTCTATGACCATTAAAACAAAGAAACAAAGCTTCTTCTGCTCAGATGACCCTCTCTGCCAATGATGCCCTTCCCCCAGTCCCCTCTTCCCACCCCCTTTCTCTATTTTTCGTATTATTCACTCATTCTCTGAGGAATGAGCATTACTCGTGATGAAGAATGGTAGATTCAGACCCTCACTTTAAATAGAGTTCGTACATCTGTTTCTGTCTTTTAAGCCCGATCTTCACGAATGCTTCTAGCCCTTAGCTGGAATTAATCTCATCTTTCTTCGTGAGGCCAATGCATGATTCTTGGTTTTCTATTATAGAATGTATCATGTCACAGCGACTTTGGACATATCTTTTTCCATCAATAAATCTGCCTTCATATCATCCTTACAAATTTAAATGCTCACTATATTTGAATTAAATCCATTAAATCCTTTTTATTGTTGTTGATGTTATTTTATTTATTTATTTATTTATTTATTTATTTTAGAGACAGTCTCACTTTATTGCCCTCGGTAGAGTGCTGTGATGTCACAGTTCACAGCAACCTCCAACTCCTGGACTCAAGTGATTCTCTTGCCTTAGCTTCCCAAGTAGCTAGGACTACAGGTGCCCACCAGAAAGCCTGGCTATTTTTTTATTGCAATTTGGCCAGGGCCAGGTTCAAATCCACTGCCCTGGGGTGTATGGGGCTGGCAGCTGGCACCCTACTCACTGAGCCATAGGCGCCACCCAAGTTGATGTTATTTTTGAGACAAAGTCTCACATTGTTGCCCTTGGTAGAGTGCTGTGGCATCACAACTCACAGCAACTTCAAACTCTTGGGCTCAAGCAATCCTAGCCTCCCCAGTAGCTGGGATTAGAGGCACCTGCGACAATGTGCAGCTATTTTTAGAAATGAGGTCTTGCTCTAGCTCAGGCTGGTCTGGAACTCCTGAGTTTAAGCAGTCTGCCTGCCTGGGCTTCCCAGAGTACTAGGATTACAGGTTAAATCCTTTTTTTTTTTTTAAACTCACAAAGACATTTTTCAATCCTTTAGCCAAATGCCAGCACTGAGTTAGATCATGGGACAAAGGATAGAAACTTGGGGAATGGCCCAGATAGCATGGAAGTGCATTTGGAATGCTTGGCACCTGGTGTTTAGAGGATGGAGTAATGGGAAACAAGTCCAGATGGGTCAGCAGGGGACTGGTGATAACGAGTTGAGTTTTACAAGGAGGAAAATGAGACACGTAGGTGTTATTTGACCAGCCCAAGTAACAAAGGGATTAGAACCCATGACCTGATCATCCCCACCTTCTAGGCCCAGCACCCTCACATAAGCTCAGACAGTAATTTTATGCTGTTGTGCCACCCTGGGGCACCTAGATAGAAAAAGATGAAGATCGTGATAGGAAGTATCTGTGACATTAGTGTCTGCATGGCTGGGCCACGTCAAACCTTTCTTTGTACTTATCACTGCGACCTGAGCAGAGGCAAGTGCAACAGGAGGCAGACAACCATGAAAATTTGGCGCATTGAAGAAGCATTCAGCTCTGACCTGTGGTGCGCTATGCTGGCCAGTCCGAGCCCCTGCTATACAGACTGGCCTGTGGGCAATACCGAGAGTTGCAGTTCTCCATCCTCTTGGGTCTTTACCTTACACTTCATAGAATCAATATTTTCAGTGATACACGTGTTAAAATAATAAGCAAAGGTACTGAATAGGTAAGTCATAAAACCTACACATATCCAATAAACACGTAAAATAATTTTCTACCTCTCTAGTAATCAAGAAATACCCCCTAACGGGAAAATCTTTTTTTTTTTTTGCCTATCAAATTAGAAAAGATTTTTTAAAAATAGTAATAATATTGGCAAGAATGTGGAGGAAGAGGCTCTCATGTGAGAAAAGATTTGGTACACCCTTTCTCCACAGTAATTTGGTCTGCTACATTTCTTTCTTTTGAGACAGAGTCTTACTTTGTCACCCTTGGTAGAATGCTGGGGCATCACAGCTCATAGCAACCTCAAACTCTTGGGCTTAAGTGATTCTCTTGCCTCAGCCTCCCAAGTAGCTGGGACTACAGGCGCCCACCACAACACCCGGCTATTGGTCTGATACATTTCATAAGTGGTTAAAATGTGGTTATTATCTGGCATGGCAATTCCACTTCAAGGAAATTGATTTTAAGGAATTAGAGATGTACACAATGCTAGTTTTGAGCTATGTTCATTTCAACATTATGATCATAAAAAATTAGAAATAACTTCTATATCCAGCAATGGGGGAGTAGGTACACACATGATATAGTACAGAGATAAATGGTATTAACAGAGTACTGACGTGGCAAGCTTCACTAACACAAGGCTAAGTGGGAAATGAAGGCTGCACAATACCATGCAGAGTGTAAGAGTGTTATTTATTTATTTATTTATTTATTTATTTATTTTTTTGAGACAGAGCCTCAAGCTCTGCCCCTGGGCAGAGTGCTATGGCATTACAGCTCACAGCAACCTCCAACTCCTGGGCTCAAGCGAGTCTCTTGCCTCAGCCTCCCTAGTAGCTGGGACTACAGGCGCCCGCCACAACGCCTGGCCATTTTTTGGTTGCAGCCATCATTGTTGTTCTGCAGGCCTAGGCTGGATTCCAACCCGCCAGCTCAGGTGTACACGGCTGGCACCTTAGCCGGTTGAGCCACAGGTGCTGCGCCAAGAGTGTTATTTTTTAATGCATTAACTGCTGTGTGAGTTGTATATAACTTACACTGGTTTTTAGCCTGGGGCCTCATGAAATATATATAACTCACATGTCTCTTGACCTATCTTGACCTAATTAAATTCTGTGGCCCCAAGGGAAAAAACAATCTTTTCTTCTAGTGTGGCGGTCAATGTGTCAAAAATTCATGTAACCAGCATATCGAGTAAGTAGGAATCACAGAATATAACCAGAAAGTATCTTTAGTTTCATATCCTACTACTATTCCTTTAAATGCCACTGGATAAAAACACCATCTCAATTCGATATGATAATTGTACTGTCTGGTCCCCAGTTAATGCCACCTTTATTCAGGGGAGCAGCCACTCCCCCTGCTCAGCCGTTGGCCATGAGATGCCTATGACAGCGAGGAGAGGTTTCATCCTCCTCCCCTGCCACATAAGTCTCTACCTCTCCAGCCCTTTGGTGGTGTTTTTCACCATTTCAGGACTGAAGAGGAAGGTGGCTGGAGGAGAGGTGTGAGGCTAAAACACTTAGATGAACCCAGATGACCACAGCAGTATCTCTGGTTGTGAGGATTATGAGTGATTTTTCCTTCTTCAAGCTTTTCTATAATTTCTGGGTTGAGTGCAATTTTACTTTCATAAGTATTAAAAAAAACTTAAAAGATGCATGGTGGCGAAGCAAAGTGGATTTTACTGACATTTGAAATTTCCTGTCCCAGTGCTGAAGAATTTTCTCGTGATCGGATTTCTATGTGCTGCTTAGGGCCGGTTGTTTTAGTTATGTCCTTGCGGTGAGAAGGAATAGACACTAGTTGACTCAAGGGAGGGGATGGCACTTTGTAGTCAAGACAGGATGGGGAAGAAGGAAACACCTGAACCAGCCTCGGCCCTGCACACCCCATCCTCAGGAAGAGAATGTGGATCAGAATAGAGCGGCATTCTGGTGCCGGTCAGCTGGGCTGGTCAGCTGGGCTGGTCATCACAGGCGGTAGCTCTCCTTCTCTGCTCTGCGTCTCCCTACTCGCTTCCATCACCATAGCTCGTTTTCTTCTTACAGCTTTTCTCTCTGCCCCCAGTTTCTACCTGTTCATGGCTCTGTTGCCTCACAGCTTCTACTCCTGACGCTGCTCAACGCTTTCTCACTGTGTGTCTGTCACTCTGTGTCATTTTAGATCATCCTAAGTTGTCATCTTGATTTCGAGACGTGCCAACAGGAGAGACATGATTACGTTGTTAGTCACTCTCTAAAATACAGCGTATCAGCTGAGCGGCCTCTCGCTCCTGTTTAGCTACTGGGTTAGGCGTGACTGTCTAGTTCAGTTGATGAGGGCCAGGAATGCAAGAAATTTTGGACCCCATGACCCAAAGCAACTACCCATAACTACTTCACTATGAGAGGGACAAAGTCCCAGCACAATATGGCTGCCTGTGTGCTAGAAAAGTGGCCCATCGCTCTGGAACAGAACTACTGCCGTGCTTAATTCATTACTTCTGTGGCTTAATCAAGTCCTATTTTTTTGGATAGGGATGCCTATTTTTTGGTAAAGAGAATAGAGGTGCCAGATGATATAAAACAAAACAAAACAAAACAGTTGGGGGAAATAGCCAGATTTCTTTTTCTATGCCAAACTACCTAAAAGAAAACAAAGACTGGGCGGCGCCTGTGGCTCAAAAGGGTAGGGCGCCAGCCCCTTATGCCAGAGGTGGCGGGTTCAAACCCAGCCCCGGCCAAAAACTGTAAAAAAAAAGAAAACAAAGACTTTTACCAACAAGGTCAAGGGATTCAAAGATGAATGCATAGTAGATGATGGTTTTTAGAATCTCAGGTCCTTGTAAATAAAGAACAGGCCTCGCCCCTGTACACCTGCCAAGTAAACACTCCTTTTTATTTCTACTTTTCTTCTATAAAAGGCACCTGGAACTTCTGCTTCTTTCATTGACATTTCTTTTCATTTTGGGGAAATGAGTTGATTGTTTACAGACTGAGTTCCATTATTTTTTGCCTATTCTCGGTGCACTGAGTCACATTCACTTAAAGTACATAAAATCTTCTGGTGCTACATTTTCATTTGTGTTGTACTTGGTATAACAAAGCTTCATTTAGGCCTATTCTCTAGAGACCCATTGAGATTTTACAATAGATTATTTAACACATTATAAAGAATGATCACAAGTTTTGTTACTGAGATTGAGAAAGAAGAATTTCGATACTGGAATCTGAAAGTTAAAATGATAGCACATAATAAGAACACATAACAATGACATTACCAGAAAAATATCTTTTATAAAAAGTCAAGCTTCCATAAGCAAGTTTCATAATTTGGAGCAGACACATGCATTTGCACTGTTAATATTACTTCTTTTTGGCTCAGCGCCTGTAGCTCAGTGAGTGGGGTGCCAGCCGTATACACCAAGCTGGCGGGTTCCAGCCTGGTCTGGGCCTGCTGAACAACAATTGCTTGTTGACAACTGCAAACAAAAAAATAGCCAGGCATTGTGGTGGGTGCCTGTAGTCACAGCTACTGGGGAGGCTGAGGCAAGAGAATAGCTTAAGCCCAAGAGTCTGAGGTTGCTGTGAGCTCTGATGCCAGGGAACTCAACCAAGAGTGAAATAGTGAGACTGTCTCAAAAGAAAAAAAAATCATTCTATCTCAGGTACAGATTTTGTTATAGAATCCTTGTAAAAGTGCTTGTCAGGAAGTATGTTTTGGTAAATAAATATAAATATATCTAAAGACAAAAAGTAATAAGGTCTTCTGAATAATGCCACGTGGAAACAGTATGTGTGTGTGGAATAGCTAGTCAGCGGAGTGATCACCCTGATGATGCCAGGAGGAAACTTTCAAAGTCCTGTGCTGTGGTGTGTGATTCTGCGGTGATTTCTGGTGAGGGGAGTGGTTTGTGGGGTTGTTTGGCTTGACAATTTGTAAGGCAGGTTTGCTAGAGAGGTCTTGCAAAAGAGCTTTAATGGATATCAGTATCCAGCTTTCTTTGACCCGGTGAGTGAATCCTGCAGTGGGTAATGGTTTCTAAGACTTTCCAGACCTCTGCTATCCCCCGATGGCACCCCGGAGCAGAACATTCCTGGTGGTGACATTTAGGAAACTTCTAGGCATTTTCTCAGCATTATATTGTAACTGGCTCCCCGTTGAACAGGTTTCATTGATCCCCTTAAAATCCTCTCCTTTAAGTAACTTTGTGACCTTTTGAGTTGTTCCCCAGAAAATGATGGATGCAGGATGAAAAGGCTGAGATTCCAAAGGCCCCTGAGCAACACTCCGGTTGCCCAGAATCACCATCCCCTGTGACCTGCCCCAGGGTGTAGCTCCATGAGAGTCACACTGTGACCTGCCCCCAAGCACATGGCCTTTAAAAACCCATAATATTCCTTAGGTGGAGAGGAGAATTTGAGGCAGCTTCCCCAACAAGGCAATCCTCATTTTCTTGGTCATCTTTGTGCAGAGCATAAGGGCACCTAGACTAGGGTGACCAGACATCCTGCTTTTGGTGGGACAGTCCCGCTTTTTAACAATTTGTCCTGTGTCCCGCGGCATTTTAAAAAAGTCCCGATTTTTGGAAAGAATGCACAAACGGGCAGGAGAACAGGAAGGGAATATACGGTTTTCGGCTGCCATGTGGCTATTTCGCCAGAATATGGGTTTTATATTATTTTTGTTAATTTTATAATGTTAAACTGTAATAATAACAAATAGTTGTTGAGAAGTGATGATCAGCTCGGCGCCTGTGGCTCAAGTGGCTAAGGCACCAGCCACATACACCTAAAGTGGCAGGTTCGAATCCAGCCTGGGCCCACCAAACAACAATGACGGCTGCAACCAAAAAATAGCCAGGCATTGTGGTGGGCGCCTGTGATCCCAGCTACTTGGGAGGCTGAGGCAGAAGACTCGCTTGAGCCCAGGAGTTGGAGGTTGCTGTGAGCAGCAAAGCCATTGCACTCTACCCAAGGGCTCAGCTTGAGGCTCTGTCTCAAAAAAAAAAAAAAGTAGAGAAGTGATTATCGAGAACTACTTATCAAAGTTTGCATTGTTGTCAGGCCCTGCCCTGCCCTGTCCCCTGCCTCATCCCCCACCCCGCCCCCACTCTGCCCCCCGGCTGTGTTGTCCCACTTTACAAATGTTAAAACCTGGTCACCCTAACCTAACCTAGACCCAATCCCCCTTTCAGTCTCCCAGAACCAGGCCCTAAACCAAAGACTGAGCAGCTATCCCAGATCTCTCTTTCCTATCACTTGTGTGTGATCAGAGTGTGGGTGGAGTGCGAGGGCCAGGTGGGGAGAGTCTCGTGTTCCGCCATTAAATTCCTTAAAATTAAAGCTAATTCTAGGGTGGCGCCTGTGGCTCAGTGGGTAGGGCGCCGGCCCCATATACTGAGGGTGGCGGGTTTGAACCCGGCCCCAGCCAAACTACAACAAAAAATAGCCAGGCATTGTGGCAGGCCTCTGTAGTCCCAGTTGCTCTGAAGGCAGAGGCAGGAGAATTGTCTAAGCCCAGGAGTTGGAGGTTGCTGTGAGCTGTGACAGCACAGCACTCTACCAAGGGCAATAGAGTGAGACTCGTAGACAAATAAAGCTAATTCCAGAATGTTGGATTTGAATTCCTTTTCTAGCACCTTGAAAATTGCATGATTTTGGTTTTGCATTGGCATCTGATCTCATCTATAGTTCATGCAATTAAGTAACAAATATTTTTGAAATACTACTAATATTTTCTCTCTAGATTATTAGGCTTTTGTCATAGTTCTCTTCCACATGAGAAAAATAAACAATCCTTGCTGTTAAATAAGTAAATATGCATAAAATTGCATAATACAGAGGGTGAATTAAGTCGAATATGATAATCGTGGACTTTAGTGACAACATGAGGAATGAAAGTGATGTAGTCTTGTGATCTTTGTGCCTGGACATAGAAGGAATCTATAGGAGTAACCCTTTCCTTTAACCTTGTAAAATAGCATAGCCTCCCCTTTCTTCTTTAACTGGCAGGACAGGTTCTAAGAATGAGCATTAAATTGACTGAGTATGAGGGAAAAGACATGCTCAGAATTCTTTTTAGTGACAACGAAAGAGGATGCACTACTTAGGCTTATGGCTCTGTCTTGTTGCCTAACTCTTGTAACTAGTACGGATGATGTCAGAATTTAGGATGCAGTCTTCTTTGGGAAGAAGCCATGAATGATATAATAAGCAGATCTTAGATGTTGAGATCATATACTTTACCTAAGGATCAGAACCTTCAGTGCTAACCTGCTTTGCTACTATACTGGTGACAGTCTTTCAAAGAGGCATTTCTGTCCCATCCTGCAGCTCTGAGCAACTCCCTTGCATTAAGCTTTGTCCTACAGGTTTCAGTGGCCAGGTCTGAGAATCTGTATAAAGAGGAAGGAGAGGGATGCAAAAGCTAAAACTCTTGTTTTTCATTCACTTGTATTCATTTGTTGGGTTGTTCAGTAAATATTTATTCACTGCCTGCTGTGTGTTCAGGAATTCTGACACCTGACTTAGGAAGCAGACTGACAATCCAGAGAAGAGACTCTCTGCACTTTCCTCTGTGCTCGCAGCAAATATTGAGTTGCTTCATAATGACTGCAGAATAAGTTCTACAAGAACTCATTCATTTCCCCCAAATTGAACAAATACATATTGATCGACTGTGAGTCGAGGATTATCCCAGGCCCTGGAATACCAAAATGAACGAGATGCACAGTACCGGTCCTCGAGGGGCGGACAGCCTGGCGGCGCAGTTGGAAGTGACACTGGGGGATTTCCTAGCTGGTCTATTCAAAAATAGATAAGATAAACCTAGGAAGACAGAAGAGCTCTGAGAGTACAGAAGGAATTGACGCTTAAACTGTGTCTGACCTCGGGGTGGACAGCTGGTCTTCCCAATAGCACCTCCCAATAGCAGGGTAAGTATTGGAAAGGGGCGACTCTTGGTAAAAGGTCACTGTGGTCTGAACCTGTGTGGGAATTACACATCCTTATTGTTACTGAAATAACTTATTTTTTCCTTCTACTGTGACTTTGAGTCATGTGACAATAAACGTTCAGAAAGGCTACAACAGTGGATTCAAAAAAAAAATACAGAAAAAGTTGTCCTTTATCCTGGAGTGGGCAGTTTCAATCACAGCCATTCGAGGAGTTTAAATGGGCGTTATTATCTAGCTTGGCTCTAATGCCGGTGTCATGATTTTGTTGCCCCGCTTTGATTTCTAGGGTTTGTTCTTGGTTCTGGTTGCTTTAGTTTACCGCTGATCCTTATCTGAGCTGCCTTCCCTTCAGACTTCCCTCTGTGGTTTAACTTTACCCTTATGGAAAGAACCCATTTTTCAATATTCTCCCTTGCCCTTTCTAATCCCTGCCCCTCCCGGAGGATTGGCTATGAACTGAGCCAAAGAACAAGCTTTGATATCAGGGACAAAGGCTCTCAAATAACAGTCTTTCAGAAGAGCAGCAGGGAGAAGCGAGACCAGGCTCTGGACCATAGAGCTGCTCATGCAGCCGCCCAGCCACAGGGCTTTTGCTTCCTTTGCTCGGCCTCTTTCTGAGAACTCTGGGTAGTTCCTCTGAAACTTTCCCCAGGAGGTGAGCAGTAACAAATCTGTCCCTGGAAGTATCACCTATCTGGAGTAGAAAACAAACAGCAACACTTTTCTTGAGATGGTGAGTCTCCCTTGGGGCTTCAGGGTCTTAGAAAGGTTCTTGCTTAGACACCGTGAGCAATTCTCCCTGTGACACTGGTGATTAAGCTCTAACTCAGGCTGCGGTTCCTGCCCAGTGCCCTGCATTTGTGCTTGTCAGTGTGTTGTAGCTGCTGGGTGATATGAAGCAAAAATATGTTTAAATTCTCACGTGAGAGGAAAACTCGGATGCTGCTTTGATCTGTAAATCAAGTGACAAATTCACTTTTAAAGAATTTGGTGTAATTGAAAAATTCATTCCAGGGTTCACTGATGACTGAACCTGTTTGGGGGGACTATTTGGGAGGAGGTCCTTGAAACTAGAGTGTTGGTAGGGATCAGGGAGCTTACCTGCCCGGAAGGCAGAACAAGGAGTAACGAGACAGTCAGGAGCGAGATAATCAGCTGTCAGAGAAAAATGACACATGTGCAGAAGTCAGAAAAATAAGTAAAGGTGGGGGAGGGGGTGGCAGTGAGAAGACAAAAAAAAAAATAGATGTGAGAACAGGAAAAGAGGAATTAATGCCCTTGGCAAGAGTGGTAACAGGGGGAACTATTCTGAAAAATATTTAAGATTTTCCTGACAAAACTGAAGCTATGAATTCCTGTTTTCTGGCTTAGGGAAATTTTTTACTTTCAAAACATGTACAAGCTCGGTGCCTGTGGCTCAAGCGGCTAAGGCGCCAGCCACATACACCTAAGGTGGTGGGTTCGAATCCCCAGCCCAGACCCGCCAAACAACAATGACAGCTGCAACCAAAAAAAATAGCCAGGCGTTGTGGTGGCCGCCTGTGGTCCCAGATATTTGGGAGGTGGAGGCAGGAGACTCGCTTGAGCCCAGGAGTTGGAGGTTGCTGTGAGCTGTGATGCTACGGCACTCTGCCCAGGGTGGCAGCTTGAGGCTCTGTCTCAAAATAAATAAATAAATAAATAAAATAAAACCAAATGAGTGATCCCAGGTAAACCACCAGTTGAGTATGGCCCAAATGGTTATCCCCATTGTAAAGTAAGAGAATGAAAGTTGTATTAAATCTTTAAATTTGGAGCAGTTTGTCATCATGTAAGAAAAAAATGAACACGGATGAGGTTATCTTCAAGATATCTTCTGGTCTAAAATCTATGGTCAAAAAACCCCCTCAATATTCCTATGTCACGTTTAAATCATCAAGGAATCTTATAAAGCTCAGAAAGGCCTCATGAAGTAAACTCACCAAGCTCTCTATCTTAAGGTGAACGCCCGGCTATTTTTTGGTTGTAGCTATCATTGTTTTGGCAGGCCCGGGCTGGATTCGAACCTGCCACCTTAGGTGTATGTGGCTGGCGCTTTAGGTACTTGAGCCACAGGCGCCGAGCCACTGATTTGGTTTTACTAGTCTGACAGCTCGTGTGGGTCTGGATGGTCTAAGGTGGCCTCTCCCACATGTCCGGCAGTTGGTGATGGCCCTCAGCTGGCCTCTGTGTATGAGCTTGACCTCAAGGAGACTAGCTGAAGCTTCTTATACAGAGGTCTCAAGGTCCTAAGACAGAGACAGCAAAAGAGCCAAAGTCCCTGGAGGCCTGAACTCAGAAGTCTGGATTTCACTTTACCATATTCTATTTACCTAACTAAGGACACAGCGGGCCAGCCCAGATTCCAGGGTGGGGAAGAATAGCAAAGTCACAGAGCTGAAGAGTGTGCTTTCAGGGCTGAGAGGAGTGGTGGAGGCCTTATTTGCAAACAATCTACCCATCACCTAGTCCTTTTTCACAAATGGGGAAAATAAAGCTAAGAAAGATAAATCTTTGGCCAAGATCATCCAGCTAGACCCCCCACCGGATTCCTGTATTCTTTCTACTATCTGTTGGTAACTCAAGAATGGGCCTGGGTTTCATTAGCAGGGATAACAGAGGCCGAAAAATGGGAGATAAAGAGAGCGCTATCATTTACTGAGCCCTTCTAAGTGGTTAGTACATGATTCATTAGTCACAGAAATAAAGGTGAGCACCAAGGCTTGCTCAGAACAAAGACAAAGAAAGGTGACTGGTAAGGGCACAGCTGAGGGAGACAAAGAGGAAGGAGAGATAGGATTCATAACTCAAGACTGGAAAATAAAAGAAAAATTAATGTAGCTCATGTGGAGGGATATAAGAGGGGTGGCATGTCCAGGAAGGGCCAGGATGGAAACCAAGACAGCTAAGATTCATGTGGGCAAAGAAAGGGCATTTGGACTTGGAGGAGAGGGCTGGGCCTGCAGCCCAGCAAGAAAAGACCTGATTTAATTTAGTCAACTTAACCAGCCTAAGGGTAAAACAAATTAGAAGTGTACACAACAGACTTTGTCATATGTTGAGTCATGCTGGACTAATTAAGCAGAGAAGCTGTGTACTAGTAAGTAATTCGCCTGTATGTGTGTCGTTTGCCACCCGATGGTCTTCTCAGGGGCATAAAGCAGACTATGCATCCTGATTGGCTGCCTGAGAACATAACAAACCCTTAGACAGGAAGAGCCCCGTGCAGGCTGGTCGTGAACTTGGTTGAATTCCACTTACAGACAACTGTTACCTCTGTCAGACTGAGACCAGCTGAGACGTAAAATACCATCCTCACGTTTCAGTCACTGTGTCTCTGCTTTCTGGACATCATTTTTTCTTATTTGGTAATGTGCGATGTGTTTGATATTTTACTTTTGCAAGTAAACAAATACGTCTAAACCAGAGATTTTACGTACAATTGTTAACAATTGTCACACTCCTTTTTGTATAAGCAGCTCAGTCGACCATTGTAAATTTATATTTTATGCCATAATTTATATGTTATACTATACTACAGTCTTTTACAAGCCTCTAAGGTAGGTAAGGTTAAGAAAGTGAGTTATAGGTACCCACAGAGTTTAACTTTTTTGTCATTCATAGTGAATGACAAATTCACCATTGTAAATTTATATATTATGCTATAATTTATATGTTATACTATACTATAGTATTTTACAAGGCTATTAGGTATGTAAGGTTAAGAAAGTGAGTTATAGGTACCCATGGAGTGGAGTTTAACTTTTTTTGTCATTCGCTATTCCTAATGAATGACAAAAAAGTCAACCCAACTTCAAAGGCCAGAACTATCTCTGTCTTACTTCCTTGGTAACCCTAAACACCACCTGTTATGAGCTCCCTAAACCTTGAATTTCGGGCTTTTGGCTATATGTGTTTATCTACTTTCCTGACAAATAGGATCAACCTTGAAATATTTCTGCTTTAAAAGCTTACGAATGTCTTAAATCTTCATATGTCTACTTGTCACTACTAAATTTCATTTCTCATTCTCTTTAGCAGATAAATATTGGCATAAATGTATCAACAGATTATTAATGTTTTTACCTACTTTAGTCACAGCCAGAAGAAGGTTTGTATGGCTCAATGTTCAAACTGTAATCAAAATAAAAGCAAAAATCCTGGGTGAAACATTTAAAACAAATAAGAAAAATAATGAGCCAGTATTTTCTGTCAAATATGTCTCATTCCAATGTATAAGAAAACAAAAATTGTATAAAGAAAACAAAAATTCTTACCAAAAAATTGCTGACAATTATAAATAGTGCCACCAAAATATTACATTTGAAAAAGAAAAAGACTTGAAATAGTTAAGTTTGGGGTTTTTTAAAGTATAAGTGCACTGTGCACTATCTCTATGAGTGACATCTTTTATGCACTTATGTAAATCAGAAATCTAGAAATCTTCCTTGAAATGTCTCTAGCCCTAACCCCCCAAAGTCACTCCATCACTTGGGTGTCAGTTTTCCCCCTAAGTCACTCTGAACTCACTTTCTACTTCTTTTTTTTGAGACAGAGCCTCAAGCTGTCACCCTGGGTAGAGTGCTGTAGCATCACAGCTCACAGCAACCTCCAACTCCTGGGCTCAGGCGATTCTTCTGCCTCCACGTCCCAAGTAGTTGGGACTACAGGTGCCCGCCACAATGCCCGGCTATTTTTGGGTGGGCCCAGGCTGGATTCGAACCTGTCAGCTCAGGTGTATGTGATGGCACCTTAGCCACTTGAGCCACAGGCACCAAGCCACTTTCCACTTCTTAAGCTTCACAACCACCATCCTGGTACAAGCAAATGCTTTTCTCTCTTAGACCTTACATGTACCCTCACTGGTCTCCTGTCTCCCACTGCAGTTTACTCTCTACCTGCAGCTAGGATGATCTTTTAAAGATGCAAATCTGCTGTGTCGCACCCCTGTTAAGCCATCGATGTTTTCTCCTTGCTTAGGACCAAACACCAAACTGCTTAACCTGACCCCCACTGTGGTGTGATCCAATGGCAGCCTGTCGGTCCCTTGGGGCACCTGCTAGTCTACAACGCCCCCCCCCCACCTGGAGAGCCCTCTCCCGGACACTTCTGCCCACTACCCCTCGGTCCTGCATTCTTCCAGCCCAGTGTCATCTTCTCAGGGACATCTTTGCTGCTGTCCCAGCCTGGGGGTCCCTTGTTATGTCCTCTCATAGCATATAACAGTCTTCCTTTTTTATTATTTGCCCCATGCAAATACTCCTACCCCAGCAGAATTTAAATCCCATGAGGGGAAGGACTTGACTTTTTCACTGCTCTTTGCCCAGCATCTAGATGTGCATTGAATGAATATCTCATATTCACTACTGGTTGTTACTTTCTGTCTGGGTTGTTCCTGGATTCATCTTTCTCCCGCTAGACTGTGAGCTCTCTGGGGGATGAGGCATATCTGCTCTGCTTGCCCTGTGTCCCAGCCCCTGCACCAGGGGGGGCAGGCCTTCCTCAGTCCCGTGCTGAATTCTTGTATCACAGTCATGGGGAGAATGCAGAGGAGAAATCACACCAAAAGGGCAACAGTGACTTGGCAAATCTGGTCCGTAACAAACCTTCGTAACACCATGACCCTAACACTTGTGCCTTCCCGCAGACCCCGGATAAAAGGCAAAACTGCTGAGTCACATGAAATAAATACTTCCACAGACAGCAGAATTCCCAGGCCTGAAACCCAGCAACATGCCTAACTTCTTCATCTGTGCTTTGCAAAACCAGCCAGTTTATCAGCCTTGTGATCAAGTTGTTTTTTTTTAAGAGACAGAGTCTCAGTTTGTCACCCTCAGTAGAAGGCTGTGGTATCACACCTCACAGGAACCTCCAGCTCTCTTGGGCTTAGGTGATTCTCTTGCCTCAGCCTCCCGAGTAGCTGGGACTACAGGTGTCCACCACAACGCCCGGCTATTTTGTTGTTGTTATTGCAGTTAGGGCCGGGGCTGGGTTTGAACCTGCCACCCTCGGTATATGGGGTTGGCGCCCTAGTCACTGAGCCACCGGTGCCACCCCTGTGATCAAGTTTTTCAAACTCCCCTTTCTGCTCATTTTACCTCAGTGCAAGGATGTCCCTTTTTGGATTAAGCACCTTGTATTCCCAAACAGCTTAAATAGAGCAAAATGATTTACTTTGAAAAAAAAAATCATGACATCCAGTGATTTGATTAAGGACTTAGATCAGTATTTTCTTTTCTTTTCTCGTTTTCTTTTTTTTTTTTTTGAGACAGAGTCTCAGTTTGTCACCCTTGGTAGAGTGCTGTAGCATCACAGCTCACAGCAACCTCCAGCTCTCTTGGGCTTAGGCGATTCTCTTGCCTCAGCCTCCCGAGTAGCTGGGACTACAGGCACCCAACACAAGGCCCGGCTATTTTTTTGTTGCAGTTTGGCCGGGGCCAGGTTTGAACCGGCCACCCGTGGTATATGGGCACCCTACCCACTGAGCCACAGGTGCCGCCTTAGATCAGTATTTTCATTTGAAAGAGGACTAAGCAGGAAAGGGCAAAAAAGAAGGGAAAAAGAAGTGGTGATAGAATTTCAGGCCTGGTAGACGCTTTTGTGCTCTGGATGCCCTTTCCTGTGGGTCTGAAATTATACTTTCCCTTTCTGCCTTTGCAATAGCCCAGTGCTCGTTCATAGGCTTTCATGTTTTTGTGTTTTTGAGTCTCACTGTCTGAGGCCATTATATTCAATAATTTCTTTTCTGAATGTCAGCTTTTTATCTTTGCCCACTGCCTAGACAAGTAAGGGTCCTATTTCCTTCACTGTTGGATCCCCACAGCCTCCATGGGGCCTCGATAAACATTTAATTAATTAGGATTGCTCAATAAATATTTAATGCATTAAAAATGAATGAGTAATCAGAGCTAGAATATTCTAGTTTCTGCATGTCACTCAGGCATCTGTCACTCAGTTGCACTACGTGTTCTTAGGACAGGTTTTAGCACATTGCTCAATTCAGGTTGCTCTGAATTATTTTAATTACTGGGAAAAACCTATAAGTTGTCATTCTATTTTGAAGAATACACCTAAAATATATACACAACGGTGAAAAGAAAAATCTGACTAGAGTCAACTTTTTTCTAGACTCATATTTTATGCTTTTCTTCCATTAGGTGAAGTTTGTCCATCACATGAACGTGTACGAGACGTGAATGAATTTAAAGGGTGCATTGATATTTTTATTTTATTTCAGCAAACTTCAGAAGACAAAGCGGGATATCAGATGGCTTCAAGGAGTGACTGGTGAATGGTTTGAAGAAATTCAAAGAAAAAAGTTTTGCAATGAAACAGATGTTAGCCAAATGTTAAAACAGCCACTTACATATAGGCTAAGGAAGGAGATGGCAAAAAATGGTAAGAAAATAATTTTATTGGCCCAGTTCCATGGCACAGTGGTTAGGGCATCAGTCACATACACCAAGGGTGGTGGGTTCGAACCCAGCCCGGGCCAGCTAACCAACAATGACAACTGCAACAAAAAATAGCTGGGCGTTATGGCGGGCGCCTGTAGTCCCAGCTACATGGAAGGCTAAGGCAAGAGAATCGCTTCAGCCCAAGAGTTTGAGGTTGCTGTGAGCTATGATGTCACAGCACTCTACCAAGGGTGACATAGTGAAACTCTGTCTCAAAAAAAAAAATAATAATAGGGTGGTGCCTGTGGCTCAAAGGAGTAGGGCGCCAGCCCCATATGCCAGAGGTGGCGGGTTCAAACCCAGCCCTGGCCAAAAACTGCAAAAAAATAATAATAAATAATAATAATAATTTTATTTATTTTTTTTTCTTTTTCTGTGGTATATTATTGTAGATAATGGCTCAGTGAATCTCTAGGTTAACCAATCCATGTTTAGGACTACTTTAAAGTCATAAAGCACCATAGTTTTACAACATACATTAAAAACGTGAACTGAAATTTTACTGTACTGTCGGGCTCAGCATTATTTTTAGAATCAGGCAAGATGGCACAGTAATGAGGAACACAGCCATTGATTAAAAAAAAAAAAAAGGCCTGGGTCAAGTTCTCTACTTTGTCTCTACCCATGTCGTCTATCCAAGTTATTCATTCTCTGTAACTCTCCATTTTCCCATCCTTATTATTTTTTTAAACTTTACTGAAATTAATATAAGGGTTCCATTTTTAGGTTACATTGTTCTCACTTCCAGGGTAAAGTTCCATTTGTAGAAGAGCCCCTCACCCAGGGGGCACGTTATTCACCCTCACAATGTGCACAGTAGGTGAATTTTCTCATCTTTAAATGGCTTGTATTTAATTTTCTTATCTTTAAATGGCTGCTCATTTTGCCTCAGCCCAGGGATGTCCTCACGAGATGGTCATAAGAACTGGGTAAAATTGTGTATGTAGAGTATTAAGCCAGAACACAGTAAGCACTTAAATAAATGGGATGATGATAAGGAAGGAAGAAGAAGCACTGAAGGGGTCGAAGGGGGAGGAAAGAATCAGAGGAGACGAGAGAGAGAGAGAGAGAGAGAGAGAGAGAGAGAGAAGGGAGCAGAGGGTCTGTCCCTCTTGTGGTACTTCAGTTAACTCTGTAAATGAACTCTTTTAAACGCCATCTATGTACATTCTAACTGTGTGACTGCCAGCATGTGCTTAATGAAGATACTAAAACCCACTTTCACAGGGCAATTGTGAAAATAACAAAGTACATTAGAAATCACAATATATTAAAATAGTATAAAATATCTCTCTACTGATACAAAGTCACGCTGAGTGCTCTTGCATGTATTGCCGACATTCGAACGGCATCAAGCATGTGTCAATAATACTTTTTCTAAATTTATCATGTATTGATAATATCTTATAACACCCCTAATAAACAAATCTATCTAAAAAGACTCACAGTTCATTTTTAGGTCAGCCCCATATATGCCATGGGGTCTTTTCCCTTATTCTAAATTCCTCTAATATTTATAAAGTCAGCATGTCCAAAAGTATTAAGGTGTTATGGACTTTGTATATATTGACGTTACCTTTGAGTTTTAATACTCAAGTATAAATCTATTATATTATTATATATTATCTATCCACAGGGTGTGTATTATACATATACAGGTTGGCTATCTCTTTCCTGAAATGCTTGAAACCAGAGGTGTTCCAGATTTTGGATCTTTTTGGATTTTGGAATATTTGCATTGTATATATTTACCACTGAGCATCCCAAATCTGAAACGCTCCCATGAGCATTCCCTTTGAGCCTCATGTAGGTGCTCACAAAGTTTAAAATTTTGGAGCACCATGGATTTTGAACTTTGGGATTTGGGTTGCCCAACCTATAAATGTTCTGTGCGAACACACAGGTGAAACGTTCTATGTAGCAAATACATATGCACAGAGAGAGATGTTGGAAAGAATAAGAAACGGTCTAAGTGACTTCATTTTCTTTCCCTTTGCTGACTTTGATTTAAAAGCCATGTAGGTGATACCTATCACCATGATTTTAAAGTACGAAACTGCTGAAGGACACAGTGGTCAAGCAACATGAGAACTGCATGGGCTTCCTGACTTCCTAGCTGGGATTTAGATAGCCATGGAAGCCATGTTGAAAAGACTGACACAGCTGGCATGAGAGGAGGGACACCGATCCCCAGTACTGACTTAAACCTTACTACCTGTGAGGATTCTCTCTCTCTCTCTTTTTTTTTTTTATTGAATGGTAACTATGTACATTAATGCACTTCTGGGAGGATTTTCTATGCTTAGCAGAGGCACAGGACTCTGAAATGAAGCCTCTGACTCCCCTTAATTCCTGAGGTCATCAGGGGAGGATACCTCCATTTTTAGACTGCATAGAGCAGCAGTTCTCAACCTGTGGGTCGCAACCCACAGGAACTGTATTAAAGGGCATTAGGAAGGTTGAGAACCACTGGCCTAGAGGGAGAGAGGGAAATAAGAGTGAACGCTTTATTCTTTTAAGTTTATTTACCTGGAAATATTCTAATGATACAAAAGTTTTATAATTTTTTTTTTTTCAGAATTACAAACATCAAGATCTAAAAATTTAACTAATCAAAAAAACCCAACATCTGTTCCTTCCCGGCTGAGCTTCAGATCATCACTTGCCTCCCTGTTCTCATTCAGGAAATCTGGAAAGGAGACGTCAAAGCTTCAATCTCAGGGGCAGAAAGGGTGAGTTAAACTCAGATCATGTGACAGCCTGTAAGTTATCTGATCTCAGCGGCCAGCAGCCTGTTTTGTGTCCAGAATGTTTAATGTTTGTTCTTAGAATTTTAACTCAGATAGTAACAAAAGAAACAGGACTTGTTTGTTTTCAGGAAACAGGAATTGAGCTCACATAGTGACAAAATCCTTATAAAACCATAAACTCGGCTCACCTGAAATCCAACTTCTAAGCCGTGACAGGGGTGGTGCATTTGATGAATGACGGATTAAAACTTGGGAAATAGTAACAGTCTTTCCACTGCTCCAAGAGGTGGATCCAGGAAGAGATAACGAAATTAAAATTACTCCTCCTTTAGTGAGTATGTGTGTCATAAGGCGAGTGGGGTATAAAGACTACATGAGAGCAGATATGAAATGAGCAAAGGCGTTGCCAGGGGTAGAGAAAGTCAAGTTCAAAAATGGGGGGAAATGTATTCACAGAAATAGGAGGGCAGCTGTTCCCGTGCGGTTGCCCAGCGCTTAACTATAAGGTTTTGGGAGGAAACGTTTTTGGAGCAGTAGGAATGTCGTTTCCAGGCAGTTCCTGGTTGAGAACTGTATAAATCAGTTCTCTTGACTCACTGCGGGGTTGGATTGTTTTGTGAAAAACAAGCAGGGCTGTGCTTCTGTGCAGTGGAGCTGACTGCTAAATATTTTCGGCACGTCTTCCTGGTTACAGCTTCCCACCCTCTTAAGGTGTTGGCTTGGCACGTGATGTGTTCCGTGAGCCTGAAACCATTAAGAGAGCGTTGCAGCACCGAATAAAAGGTGTTGGAGGTCGCTGGCGCTGCAAAACAAGAGCCGGCAAGCAGCTGGCGGGGCGTGTGATGAGGCGCTGGGACGCGGCAAAGCCCTGTCCTGTCCTCCCCTCTTGGGCGGATGGAAGGTTTTTTACTTCCAGCTTTCTTCACCTGAGGTTGTTTTTGGCTGGTGAAATAATGAAGAGCTGAACAAAATGTAGACCTAATCTATGTGACTGTCTCTACCACAGTCACTTTGCAAGGAAATACTCTTCAAATCGGTGAGTTGCTTTTCTGTGTAAGAAACGTTTGAGAGTCTAATGAGTCTCTCATTTGGGGGATTTAAAATTGGGGAGTACTTCCTGCACAGGGAATACTTCTTTTAAGGGGAAAAGAAACATTCCTAATGTGTGGTGTAGCTAGGATTTATGATGTAATTTGTACTTTAGGTGATTTTCTTGAGACCAAGTATTGCACGGCTGAACAATCTCATTTAATAAACCAAGAAAAGTTGAGGAACCTGTTAATTCTCTGGGCAAATTATTTCCCAGCTCGTATTGCAAGTTACTGCAGAAGTGGTTAAAGAAGATAAAAGATCTGTAATCTTAATTCTGGGTGTCATGTATTTGGGTTATAAACCAACTTTGAAAAACTGAAACTCTTGGGAAATTTTGTTTTGCAAATTTCCTTCTTAGATACCGAAATGACTTGTAGCTCTTTTAACCAAACTCAAACACAGAACAGCAGGCAGACCCAAAACACATTTCATCATTTAAGTGTACGTATGTGTTTATCAGTTTTCAGAACTTATCTTCTTTACATACATTTTACTTTTAAAATGTAAGTAGGAATATTAACATTTTCCTTAATATTAGTTATCCTTTATTGGTAAATATTTACTAATTCTGCTGGCATGGAATATAATAAAGGCACTGTGTTTTGCTCCTAAGAAGTTTCGGAAGATAAAATTTAAAATCATGTCCTTTAGATTTTTAAATTTGAATGTGACCTAAGTATTTGGATATAAATCCTACATGTGAGGGAGGAAGTATTTTTTTAAGGGGAGTGTTCTGCTATGGCAAGTGATACAAATTGTGTGTCATACTTTCTGGGGAGCTCTTTAACCTCAGGTCGGACCTAACTTTCTTTGGAAGTTCTGATCCTTGAAAATACAAAATCAGCCTTCAAATTACAGACTCATTCAGGAGCTCCAATCTGCCTATGAGTATAAGGAGGGGCTGACTAAGGGCTGGGGAGGCACAGTCATCCTGGGCCAGGCAGCAGTCAGGTTTCTACTTGCAGGAGCCATCAAGGGCTGGCCTTGGTCACATTTGGTGCTCTGGATAACAAGTCAGCAAAGCAGGTTAGAGGATCTTCTGCAAATCAAAGAAAAAAAGAACCAACAGATGGGAAAAGACAGCTTTCTGTTCAGCTCTAAAAATCTTGCTTATCAGAGAAATTTCTTTTTCTCTTTTAAGCTTTCCTTTTACCTGAGAAATGACACTAGATGATGGGTCACCCTCCCCAGCCCTTGGTCATTTCACCAGATACGCTCATCGCTTTAAGGCTCAGCAGTGAAAGTATACGGTACCATGAAGCTTTGCTTTCTTTTATTATTATTTTTTGTTGTTGTTGCATTTTTGGCCAGGCCGGGTTTGAACCTGCCACCTCCGGTATATGGGGCCAGCGCCCTACTCCTTGAGCCACAGGCACTGCCCTGATTTTTTAATAGTTAGATAAGAAGCCATGGGAACTTGACTTCGTGAATGTATAAAAAGGCAAAAAGCCTCACCATTCCTGCTTCAGATATGATTTGTTCCTCCTTCCAAACTTAATACACTTCCCAAATTATTTCATTATGGCTAAACATATTTGTAAATGATTGACTCCACTCTGACCCCAGGAAAAAAAATTCCCATTCATATTTTTATTTATTTATTTATTTTTATTTTTTTGAGGCCGTCTCAAGCTGTTTCCCTGGGTAGAGTGCTGTGGCATCACAGCTCACAGCAACCTCAAAGTCTTGGGCTTAAGGGATTCTCTTCCCTCAGCCTCCCAAGTAGCTGGGACTACAGGCGCCTGCCACAATGCCTGGCTATTTTTTTTGTTGTTGTTGTTCTTGTTACAGTTGTCATTGTTGTTTTAGCTGGCCCCCGCCGGGTTTGAACCTGCCAACCTTGGTGTATGTGGCCGGTGCTGTAACCACTGAGCTATGGACACCCCCTTATTTATTTATTATTTTCTAGTAAATTCAAGAAAAGTATACATTGCACATATTCCCCCAACATTTTCCTGTAAGTCGTGTTTCCATGTGCCTTGTTATGGGGCCTCTAGTGCATGTAACATGTGGTGCTCAGCTCCTACCACAGAATTTCAGTAACTCCATCATTTCACAGCACCCTTCTAGAGTTCAGTAGGTATCAAATAGTGTGGGCCATGAACTTACAAATGCAGTCTTCTTGGCTGCCAAGAAGAATCTAGTTGTTCCAGATGCCCGGTTACTTTACCGGTGCCTTTCCCACCATGAAGGAAGATGCAGCCGTCCTTCAGCTGCAAAGAGCTTTGGTGGATCCACCTAACTGCTCTTCAGACATGCCCAAATTTGCCTGGTCCATGGGGCACACACCGCTTAGGCCATCTAGCTGCAACCATGGGTTACATAAGCAAAAAGGTCGAATTTAATTTGGAACATTAAAAAGCCAGATTGCATGTTCTGCTGGATGTGTCTTCCCTCTCTCTCTCTCTCTTCCTTCCACCCCTCGCCCCCACCCCATCCAGGTGTCCGACTATGCCTGCTTCCTCTTTTCTAGCTCCTGCCTGTATCTGAGTCAGAAGACACAGGACTCCAAGACACCCAGACCTGGGGGGAGGGGAGTAGAGCAAATAAGATCCTTCTTTAAGAAACGCCTTCCCTAGTCCCAGTGTGGTGTCTACAAAAGAACAGCAGGTGTGATGGCAAAAAGGAGAAGCAAGACAAAGGGAGTGGTTCTGAGTTTAATCCTGGGTTCCTACTTGATATATTTACAGAATCTCATCATCAATATCAAAATCATGCCAGATTATTAGGCCCCAACCTTGCGATTCTGATTAGAAGCTCTTAAGTAGGCTGCAGGGAGCTTTATTCATTTATTTGGAAATTTGGATGCTCGGGCAGGTTTGGGAATCATGTGACTTAGTTTATTCCCACCATGGTAAGGGCTGTCAGAATTCCTGGCATGAGTCATTGTAGCCAACCTGATACTCTCTTTCATTTTTTTATTAGGCTTTTGTCAAAGTCCCACTCTGGATTAGAAACTGGGTTAGTACTGGAGATAAAATAGTGAAATTTATGAAACAAAGAAAAAAAATAGTGAAATTAAACCAGAATCCCTGCCTGGGGGACTTTGTGATCTAGTAGGGAACACCAGATGACCACAGAACTCTGGGAAGCGCCAGTTACATCGTGACCATCATGGATCCTAGTGAATTATGGCAGCTTCTGGCAAGTGACATTGAAAGGTCTTGAGGAAGGGGTGCTTTTTAGAGTTGACAGAGGGATACCAGGGGCCACAGCTGCAACCTGGGTACCAGCCAGGGACACAATGATTGTGGCATAATGTGCCGTGTGCTCTGGTAGTGCACGACATTCCTGCCAGGAGAACATGCAGGAGAAGCCCTTAGCTCAGATTGGAACATCCAGACGCCTTCTTGGAAGAGAAGGGCCAAGTTTTGAAGGACAAATAGGACTGAGCCAGGCAATTAAGAGCCCAGAGGCTGCACCTGTCAAAAGGAATAGCACAAGCAAAGGTGCAGAGACTGGAGCAAACAGGCATTCAACTGCTGGGCTCAGTGACCCAGGAAAGGTGAGAACTGGTGAGCTGGGGCGGGAGGAGTTGGCAGAGCCCACAATGCAGGCACCTTTTACGTAAATATGCAATGCAGTGCCGTGTGAAGGAGCTTGAACTTGATCCTGTAGGCAGTGGGGAGCCATTAATCACGTTCAAAATAATACCACTCTTACTTTTTTTTTTTTTTGGAGACAGAGTCTCAAGCTGTCACCCTGGGTAGAGTGCTGTGGCATCACAGCTCGCAGTAACCTCAAACTCTTTGGGCTTAGGTGATTCTCTTACCTCAGTCTCCCAAGTACCTGAGACTACAGGTGCTTGCCACAACGCCCAGCTATTTTCTTTTTTGTTGCAGTTGTCATTGATGTTTAGCTGGCCTGGACCGGGTTCGAACCCACCACCCTCGGTGCATGTGGTCGGCACCTAACCACTGTGCTACGGGCGCCACCCACTCTTACCCTTTATTACATTTCCATAACAGACAAACAACCTGTAGATCTCGGCAAACACTGACATTTCAATATACTTCCTCCTCCACATGCATATGTGCGTGTGTGTATATTTTTCCATTGGTTTTTGAACAGAGAAGTGACATAATCAGATTTTCCTGTAGAAAGATCACTTTAGCTCAGTGGTTTTCAACCACGAGTGATTTTGTCCCCTGAAGGATGTTTAGCAGTGTCAGAAAAAATGATTTTGGTTTTCACAACTGAAGGGGGTGTGCAGTCGATTTCCAGTGGGTGGGAGCCAGAGACACTGCTAAATGTCCCGCCACACACACACGAGTCACCACCTCGAAGAAGTGCCAGCCGGGCCAGCCGTGAAGCTCTGCTCTCGCGCTGTAGCACAAGGATGGAGTTGAGGGGCAAGATCAGAGCCAGAGAGACCAGTAAGAGACTGTGGAGATAGCAATGGTGTAAAACAAGGTGGAGGCAATGAGGAAGGGAAAAAACAGGTAGATTTGTGCGAGATTTAGAACAGAATCATGAGAGCCAATGGGGTGTGGTAGGTGAGGAAGACAAATGGGCTTTCCACTCTGATTTGTGGGACTAGGTAGATGATGAAGAAACGAAGAGGAAAGCAGATGTGGTGAGGATGAGAATGAAAGGCATTCCTTCATTTACGCAAAAAGGCTTTCATCTTGTGAGGACAAAAAAAGGAAATAGAGAAACAGTCCAAACGGTGGTGAGATGGGGAAGACGGATGAGGGGTAGAGATCTCAGACCAAGTCTGGGTAGGTTCCTACAAAAAATAACATTTATAGTGATCATTCAAGTATAACATAGTTAGTCAGGCAAAGAAGTGGCAGAAAAGTATTTGGGGTAAAATAAAAGCATGTGCATAGACTCAGTGGCCCATCACATTCCCTCTGGCAGAGGGATACAGGGACGTGAGTTACAAGGCTGGAAAGCAGGAAGGGACTAGTCATACCGGGCCTTAAAGATCCAGAAAAGAATTTCAACTTGTATGTGAGAGCAAGTGGAAGTGTGCTGGAAGTGGCATGATTCAGTTTATACTGATAACTCGGGCTGAAGTATAGAGAATGGACTGGGCTGGGGCAAAGCCTGGAGACGGAAGGACAGTTGAAGGGGCTACTGCAATAATAAAGGCAAAAGATGGTGACTGTCTCAACTAGAGTAAAGGCAGGGAGATGTAGAGGTGGGGGTGGATGCGAGAGGCATTTCTCAGTTTGAATCAACAGGACCTGTGCATTCATTGGATAGGAAGGCGTGAGGTTAGAAAGAGAGAGTGGAGTCGTGCTGGACGCGTAGGGTCTGCACAGCCAGGGGCATCCAGGTGGAGTTCTCAGTGGTTCACGTGTGCTCCACCAACACTTGGGGGGACATCACCTAGGGCTCTGGTCAAAAAGAAATATTCTTTTTTTTTTTTTTTGAGACAGAACCTCAAGCTGTCCCCCTGGGTAGAGTGCCGTGGCACCACAGCTCACAGCAACCTCCAACTCCTGGGCTCAAGCAAGTCTCCTGCCTCAGGCTCCCAAGTAGCTGGGACCACAGGCGCCCGCCACAACGCCTGGCTATTTTTTGGTTGCAGCTGTCATTGTTGTATGGTGGGCCCGCTGGATTCGAACCTGCCACCTTGGGTGTACATGGCTGGCGCCTTAGCCACTTGAGCCACAGGTGCCAAGCCAGGAAGAAATATTCTTGAGCCCCACTGTACTCTATTGAATCATTTCTGAATAGTCCTGCAAATGTAGGAAAACAAGAGAGAATATTGAACGAAGGTGGAATTAATTTGACAAGTCTAGATACAGGGACCTATGGAGGATTAGAGTGTGGGGAGATGAGAGTTTGAGGGGTGTGTGTGTGGTGGGGGGGAAGCTCGCTAGATAAAAGAAAAGCCTTGTGTCACATAAGGATTTTGGGATAATACCTCTTAAGATATAGCAGAGCTTAAGATGTAGCAGAGCTTGCTAAGATGAAATTGGCATTGCAGACAGATCTTTCTATTGGTGGTATGAAGAGTGGAAAGGCATCCAGGAGAGCAGCTGTGAAAGTTTAGTATCAAGCAGAATGATTAGAGACGAAGTGGGGCTATATTAATGTGTGAGAACTCTCAGAGACGGGCATCAGTCGGGCTTGTGAGTAAATGCAGAAGACGAGGTGTCTTGGCATCGTTTGAATGACTAAGTTCAGCTAGCTTTTACCAGCGCAGCTTTCGTGGTGTGCCTGTTGCTTTTATTCACTCTCCCAAGTAGAAGCTGTTTGCCTCAGAAACCTGGGAATGGGTGCAGGGCCTCTGGGCCTCCAGAATGTCTGAGTACTGCACCCTCCACCTAGGTGCATGAGGACTCAGACAGTCACGCACACCCTTAGGTGAGCGTGCGTCCTTCCTGGTATGCGCACCCTTGCACTTGGGGGCAGCCCAGGTCAGTTGCACTACAGGCTCCTCTGGCCCTATAGCTGCATCTTCCACTGGCCAGCCATCTTCTTCTGCCAGCCCCAGAAACCTGCCTCTGCTGTTCTCATTCCCAGTCACAGGGAGGGTCTGCAGAACTGGTGAAGAGCACTGAGCTGTGGGCATGTACCATGAGGGACACAGCCTGACAGGCCTCAGGAAAGAATCTTCAGGATCTGACATGTAGTCTAGCTGCAGGCATAGTAAATTACCTGGCCGTTCCCACCCTCCCCGGAAACATTCCCATCTCGAAGCTTTTCCTTCCAAGTTCTTTTCGCCTCCTGTGCCATCTTCTCCCTGTCGTCGCCTTCTCTGTTCATCCCAGAAGTGCCTGCTGGGCCCTCTGCATTTTACGGTACTTCACTTACTACCATTGATCTCATCAGATCTTGGCTCTTATTCCTTTTCTCTATGTATTTAATCTTTCCTGTTGTTAAAAGTTCTCAGAGAATTGAGTACATTGGATTCTTGCTTGTACTTCCCAAAGTGAAATTCAAATACCACCAATCTGAAGATGATTTTATTTTTATTTATTTATTTATTTTGCAGTTTGGGGCTGGGGCTGGGTTTGAACCTACCACCTCCAGCATATGAGGCTGGCACCCTACTCTCTTGAGCCACAGCACAGGCGCCGCCCCAAATTCTTTTTTTTTTTTTTTCTGAAGATGATTTTAAATGTCATACGGACAAATATGCTTAGTATTTAGATAATTGTGTGTTTAAAGATTATCCTGTGCTTACAGCTACAAAGACCATTTTTCTATTGAGGACAGACGTATCAAGTTAAAAAGAAGAAGTTTTCGGCTCGGCACCTGTGGCTCAAGCAGCTAAGGCGCCAGCCACATACACCTAAGGTGGCGGGTTCAAATCCCCAGCCCAGGCCCACCAAACAACAATGATGGCTGCAACCCCCCCAAAAATGGCCAGGCGTTGTGGTGGGCGCCTGTAGTCCCAGCTACTTGGGAGGCTGAGACAGGAGACTCGCTTGAGCCCAGGAGTTGGAGGTTGCTGTGAGCTGTGATGCCACGGTACTCTACCCAGGGCGATAGCTTGAGGCTCCGTCTGAAAAAAAAAAAAGAAAAAAAAAGAAGTTCTCAGAGAGCAGGGTCCTTGTCTCTGTCATGTCTGTCTCCTCCAAAGAGCCCCCTGTAGCTTATAGTCTGTGGGAGGAATGCAGCTCCATAAATATGCCTGGAAAAGAAGACTGCAAATAAAACCGGCATTTAACTTCTTTAGTAGAGCTAATATTTCAGAGTAACATGACCAAAAAAACATAATATTAGTTCCTTTTTAAAAAAATGTCCATTACTATAAGAGTACATACAATTAAATTACATTATTTGTGTTTATAAGGTAAAGTCTGAGTTGTAGTTGAGTCCTATGAGGAAGTGTGCCATATACCATGGGATTAATTTCAATTTTTGTTTATAATTGAGCTAAATTATGAAAAACAAATGGATACCTTTTTTTTAATTTTTATTTTTTAATTAAGTGATAGCTGTGTACATTAATGCAAACATGGGGTACAGTGTAGTGTTTTCAGATACAATTTGAAATATTTTCATCAAACTGATTAACATAGACTTTGTGTCATTTACTTAGTTATTGTGTTAAAACATTTATATTCTAGTTCTAGAAAAGTACACTTGTACCCTTGTTAGACAGACCATATAGGTGATCTTTCCAGTCACCCTACAAATGGATATTTTTTTTTTGAGACGGAGCCTCAAGCTATCCCCCTGGGTAGAGTGCCATGACATCACACTCACAGCAACCTCCAACTCCTGGGCTCAAACGAGTCTCCTGCCTCAGCCTCCCAAGTAGCTGGGACTACAGGCGCCCGCCACAATGCCTGGCCATTTTTTTTTTTTTTTTGGTTGCAGCCGTCTTTGTTGTTTGGCGGGCCCGGGCTGGGGATTCGAACCTTCCACCTTAGGTGTATGTGGCTGGCACCTTAGCCACTTGAGCCACAGGCACTGAGTCACAAATGGATATCTTAAAAGTATAAAATCATTTGGTTTTACGTTCAACTTTTGCACCACAAGTTTGCATGAAACTGCTAGTTTGAATGAAAGAAATCTTTACCTTGCCACTTTGATTAATCTGACCTAGGATCTTAGTTCCTTTGACTCTTGATCCTAATGCTGTTCTTTTAATGGAGGAGAGGGCTGATTTCATACAGAGCTCTGAGTCATTATAGCTTATTAAATCTTGAACCAGAATAGCACCCCTTGGCATA
This sequence comes from Galago senegalensis, assembly GCA_963575145.1. Classification (NCBI taxonomy): domain Eukaryota; kingdom Metazoa; phylum Chordata; class Mammalia; order Primates; family Galagidae; genus Galago; species Galago senegalensis. Next base: position 11,645 of record CAUYTI010058971.1, on the reverse strand, counting down.
AGATTGTAGATTTAAAAGATCAAAATCTTTCTCAACTTTGGGCCTATGTCTTGTATCTTCTTCATTTTCTAAATGAATTTCAGAGAAGCAAACTAAATAGTAAAAATGTATTTGTTCACCTCCAAACTGGTTTTTTAGTAAGTCAGACATTTTTATAAAAATAAACATTCTAAAGCAGTTTTTCTCATGAAGTGTGAAATCTGGTCCTGACTTGATTGTTCTTTAAAATAAAAATACACAGGGTTTGGCACCTATAGTTCAGTGGCTAGGGCACCAGCCACATACACCGGAGCTGGCAGGTTTGAATCCAGCCCAGGCTGCCAAACAACAATGCCAACTACAACCAAAAATTAGCCAGGTGTTGTGGCAAATGCCTGTGGTCTCAACTACTTGGGACGTTGAGGCAAGAGAACATGTAAGCCCAAGAGTCATTGAGGTTACTGTGAGCTGTGATGCCATTGCACTCTACGCAGGGCGATAGCTTGAGATTCTGTCTCAAAAAATAAATAAAATAAAATAAAATAAAAATACACAGAAACAGAAAATTGTTTCCCATTTGAAAGGAGAATCAGTAGGCTATTCTGGCTCAAAAGGAGGGCTCTGGATTTAGACAACTTGTGCCTGACTCCTGGCTCAGCCGCTGACCAGTGTACCTTGGTGAGTGTGTTCAAGCTTCTGTGAAGCTCCATCTTATTATCTGTAAAATGGGAATAGCCATACTATCCACTTCATAGAAGTGATATATTGAAATGAATTAGCGTGCAAATATCATGAAAACAGTGCCTGACACATAGGAATACTCCACAGATTTAACTGCTGCCTTTACTGTGTTTCCATGCTGTGCTCAAATACAAGTTCACTATGACAACAACCTGAGTGACAGAGATGTAAGACATTGATTCTGAGCAATCATTAGAAAAGTTTTCCAATTTTTTTCAACATTGCACTAACCAAGAATTATCTTTTTATAGATAATCAAAAATATATCTTCTCAAGTTATCAAAACATAATGGGAAATGTGCTGTTGCTTTTGCTCCTAGTAAAAGGCTCTTTTTTAAAGAAATTTTTCCAAATTCTTTCCCCAGATGGGACAACCGTGTAGGATCTCCTGTGTCTGTGGGGAGAGCTGCTGGGGTAAGTAACCAGAGGCTTTATGCCAAGAAATTAAAAATTTACCTCATTCCAGGTTGGTACCTGTTTAAGTAGGATTACTCTTGGCTCAGTTTTAAATTTACTTTAGAAGCTAAGATTTCAACTCAGGAGTTCAAAGTTTCCCAGTTGTGGTTGGTTTGCTGTTGGCTCTGGTCCTAAAACGCTCAAGCTGAGCAGACCAGGCTCTGCCGGGAAGAAGGGAGCCTTGGTGTTTCCCCTTGGCCATCAGTGTCCCTTCTGGACAGCCCCGAGGGCTGCGGGGGAAGAGACCGAAGGCAGCCACAGCCACTTGTGCTAGTCAGCTGGGTCTGGACTGGACCCTTCATGAGCTTTGTGCTGACCCCTGTGTTTAAAGAGGAAGCCACTGTCAGGTGAGACGTTGGAATGGATCCGCCCAAGGGGACGGCCCGCATGACCCTCCCTCAAAGGCTGAAATGTAAGTTTATCCCAGTCTTCACAAGCTTCTGGGGTGGAGAGGCTTTGAGCTCCCTGTGTCTGCTTTTCCCTGGTTGTAACTTTTGATCTGTACTGCCTGTGTCTTTCTGTGTAACTAACTCATGTGTTTGGGGATGAAAAAAAGGGAGCGTTCTGCAAGGTACCTGGGAGTGAGGAGGAGAGCGAGGTATTCACTGATCTATCGACTGGTCTGAGCACCGCTACCTGCACTCGCTCGCTCTGTCACAGTAACCCTGGGGGTGGAGTTCTGATGAGGAGCAGTGTGAGCACAGGTTACTTAGGCTACCTCTTCCTGCTGAATTTAACACCGAACCCTGTTTCTCTCTGCTGTATGCTTCAGCCCCAACCACGATGCCGCTACCAACAGCTGACACACTCTAATGGAGAATTTATTCACATAGACCCTTTCACTCACTCAGTCCCTAGAGAATGTCTATGAAGTAGGTCCCATTAGTGCTCCTATTTATTTAATTCATTTTTTGAGAGTGGCCCTCTGTAGAGTGCTGTGACATCATAGCTCACTGCCGCCTCAGTCTCTTGGGCTTGAGTGATCCTCTTACCTCAGCCTCCTGATAACAGGGACTGCAGGCACCTGCCACAATGCCCGGCTAGTTTTTCTTTTTTTTTAGAAACAGGGTCTGCTCCTGCTCAGGCTGTTCTCGAACTCCTGAACATTCCACCTGCCTCAACCTCCCAGAATGCTAGGATTACAGGCATGAGCTACCACGCCTGGCCTACTGTTCCCTTTTTACAAATGAAGATGCCGAGGTTTAGAGAATTTGAAAATTATGTTCAAGGTCACACTGGTAAATGGTAGACTCCTGACTACCTTGGTCTCTAACCTTCGCAACCAGAAGTCAATAATGCCTACAGTTCGCCAGCCCTCCAGCCCTCTTTGCGTTTGGCCGGAGGGGCTCTCTGCCTGCAGAGACTCAGCAGTGGACAAGTGGCCCATCCTCTACTGGCAGCTCTGTTCTCCAGGAAGACGGCCCAGCTGCCGGACACTTGTGTACTCTCGGTTTCCCCAGCCTGACCATCCTCTGCTGTGTTAAGCAGAAAAGGAATGAAAAGAGAATTGCAAATGCCTACGGCCAATTTGGAGTTCTCAGGATTTGAAAGTCCAGTCAGAGGATCCTAAGACATCTTTCTTTGACACCCTGATTGCCACTTGTGTGTAACCATCTCACTGATCAGGGCGTGACAATCTAAAACGGAAGAGCTGGGCAAATAAGTGAAACTCAAGCCAGTGAGTGTTGCTTGCAGTTAACAGCTATTATAAAAACTAGGAGAGAGACAACAGTGAAAGTCCTGTGTAATACAAGTTCCGCAGGATAGGGATTTTCATTATTTCTTCATAGAAGTCCTATCCCTTAAGCCCCACAGAGAGCTGGAAGTTGACCGTTGATGCCACAGGGCTTCTTGCCAATATTTTCACTTCCCGTCACTTGGCTGGCAGCCTGGTGGGAACAGCACAAGGGGGTTCCATCGTTTTGTGGGAGGTTGTACTACATTATTGGATGAGCTTCCAGTTAGACAAGGAGGAGGCGTCTATTTCAACATCAGCATCAGAAGCAAAGGCTGTCAAAAAACAGAATGTTTAGAGCTCGAGAAAAATGTAGAGATCATCTAGCCTAGGATTTCTTTCAACCTCAGCACAATTGACATTTTGGACTAAATAGCACTCTGTGGTGGGGTGGGGGTGTCAGGTATATTGTATGAAGTTTGGCAGCATGCCTGGGCTACCTGGCGACTCCTTACATCTGAATGGATTCTGGATGGGCCTCCTGTAGGTGAAGCTGCCGGCTCTGTACCCGTAGGATCACCCTCCAGTGTGGCACTTACCACACTGGCTTTTCCCCTGACTTGGTGTGAACTCCCTGAGGCAGGGCCTGTGTCACACTCACCTGTGTGTCCCCACGCTCTGGCACAACCTGAGTACTCAGTAACTGGAAGAAGAAATTACTGGGTGGTCTTAAGTGGCAGATGTACTGGTGGATGCGACCTATGCAGGAATACACACAGTAGGAATTTAGGAACACCCTGAAAATTTTATTTGTTGACTTTACTGAGGCAGTTGACGGTGCTGACAGCTGCCCTGCTGGTCTGGCCGCCTGAGCAGGCCTCAGATACCCAAAGGTTGCTCCAGGAAGGAAGGATCGTTTGTCTGCTCATGTCAGAATTGCAAACAGTACCAGTCATTAGAGTTGTGTAAAGGCCTCATTCTACTCAGCCTACTTTATGTACCAAGTTTAAGAATGGGCTACAAGCATCAGCAGGAGGTCTCTAAGAAATTCTCTGGAACCAGGAAAGAAAGGAACAGTCAACAGTAAGGACTAACTCAGGGCTAAACAAAGTTCTAAATGTTTCACAAGTATCAATTCACTTAATCCTCACTCATGCCTGTTTTGTTGTTGTTGTTATTGTTGCTGTTATTTTAATTTTACCAAGAGAGAAACTAAGGTACAAAGAGATTAAGTAACTTTTCCAAAAGAAGTATGGAGTATTCTCTAAGAAGTAAAAGTTGACCTTCCATTTGATCCTGCAGTCCCATCACGGGGTATCTCCCCAGAAGAACAAAAATCATTTTACCACAAAGACATTTGTACCAGAATGTTTATTGTAGTTCATTTCATAATTGCCAAGTCATGGAAGCAACCCAAATGCCCATCAACCCATGAATGGATTAACAAACTTTCAATTCCTAGATGGAATTAAAACACATTCTTCTTAGTAAAGTATCTCAGGAATGGAAAATAAAATATCCAGTGTACTCAATATTAAACCAATATAAAAATAATTATACAACCACATGAATGATAAAACACAAATATAGTCTAGCAAGGGGGAGGGAAAAGGAGAGAGAGGGGAGGGTGGAGGGGGAGGACGATTGGCAGGAGGAGGGGGGCAATTGGTGGGATCTCGCCTAATGTGCACAATGTGAGGGTGCTCAGCACGCCCCCTGGTGAAGGGCTCTTCTACAACTTCAACTTTGTCTTGGAAGTGAGAACAATGTAACCTAAAAATTTGTGCTCCCATATTAATTTGAAATTTTAAAAATAGTAACTTGCCCACAGTCATAGCTATTAATGGGCAGAGCCTAGATTTGAACCTATTGGAGTCCTAATATTCAGTCTTCTGTGTCTTAATTTCTGTAATAATATGTACTAGAAATGTTAAATAGTTTCTTATGTTGGTATATCGTAAATCACTTTACAAATACATGCAACGTATCACGCCACATGTAATGTTGGGGAAGAAATGTCGAAGACCAAGTTCCCCTCTTTGGAGAGTTTACTGTCTAACTGAGGATATGTATATTAGTAAAATAACAGTAAAAAACAACGTAATGGCAAGAGCAGGGTTTGGGATCAGATCACATGAACACCATATATTACTCATGTGACTGAAGTAGGCACTTACAGGAGATAACAGTTTTCTCATCTATAATATGGGAATGATCTATAATTCACAAATTTGTTATAAGGATCCAGTGAGAGAATGTTTTAAAAAGTGTATTGAAAACTGAATAAGTGAGTAATTTTGTTCAAATATAAGAAAAATAGTAGCAGATGCCTGTACAAAAAAATGTGTTTAGAAGAAGGAAACGTCACTGTGGAAAGAGTGGTCTTGTCTCTCCGATGGGAGATGCCAGGCTGGGCGCTCAGGAGAATACTATGCTTTGTTGGTCATTTAGAGGTTGTCCACTTTCGGGGTCCTGATTTATTTGTCTTTGAATGTCTGGTTTCCTAGATCAGAGAAGGTACTGAAACTTGTGGCAGGGAGGAAAGGACGAAGGCTCGTGGTAATGCACAAGTGGGAAGAATGTAAATAACTTCCAGCCGGGCGCGGTGGCTCACACCTATAATCCTAGCACTTGGGAGGCTCGTGGATTCCCTGAGCTCACAAGTTGGAGACCAGCCTGAGTAAGAGCGAGACCCCATGTCTAAAAATATCCAGGCCTTGTGACAGGTGCCTGTAATCCCAGCTACTTGGGAGGCTGAGGCAAGAGGGTCACTTGAGCCCAAGAGTTTGAGGGGTCTGTGAGCTGTGATGCTGCAGCACTGTACCCAGGGTGACAAAGTGAGGCTCTGCCTCACACACAAAAAAAGAGTGTAAACAACTTCCAGTATAATCTAATAAGTAAAATACTAGAGAACAGATACTATGGGAATTAATTTTTCCTGGGAGAGTTGGAGAAGGACTTACAGGGATGGGGATGAATGAACTGGACTCTGAAGGACAAGTTGCTATTTTCCAGGAGAAGAAGAGGAGGAAGCACAAAAATCAGGAGCAGAAACCCAGAGGCCGAGAAGCACATGACATTGGGGGGAACTGTGTGTAGTGAGCTTGGGGCACAAGGCAGGTGAACAGAGATAGGAGAAAAGGTTTACATCAAATGCTGGAAAAGGATTTTTTTTTTTTGAGACAAAGTCTGACTTTCATGCCCCCATAGAGTGCTGTGGCGTCATAGTTCACAGCAACATCAAACTCTTGTGCTCAAGCAATCCTATTCCCTCAGCCTCCTGAGTAGCTGCAACTACAGACACCTGCCACGATGCCCTGCTATTTTTTAGAGACAGAGTCTTGCTCTAGCTCAGGCTGATCTAGAACTTTTGAGCTCAAGTGATCCACCTGCTTCAGCCTCCTAGCAATGCTAGGATTACAGGGATGAGCCGCCAAGCTCGGCCTGGAAAAGGATTTTGACACGATATTGCTACAAAGAGGTGTTTAAACGTCATCCTTTAGGCCAGGGATAAGAAGTAGCCTTCACCTTTTATGGCTTGACCTCCTTGGCATGGAGCATTATTTGAGGGGGGTCTGAGTTCAGGTCCGAGCTCTGATGAGGAGCACCTTCTCTGAGCCCTGGAGGGACTTAGAAACTTCAGGATTTAGATAAACTTCCCAGTAGCTGTTTGACCTGTGTGTGGCTTCAGAGAGTACCTCCTGTTAGGGTACAATGTACCAAGAGCTGCAAAACCTAATCAGGTGACTCAGCCTGGGCTCTGGACCCTGACAGACTGATAATGAATCCTCTCTCTTCAGCAGTGTGACCTGAGGCAGGTGTCCTGATCTCTTGAAACCTCAGTTTGCTCAAAGTAGGGATAATAAGGTAACCCATATAAAACCTTTAACATGGTGCCTAGAATAATCACTGTTTAGTTGCTGCTAGCAATAACAATAATACTATCTCACACATGGCTTAGATAAAAGTCAGGCATCCATATGGCAGTGACCGTGTTCAGTCTTCTTTATGCCTGACACCTACTATTGACTGACATTGAAATGATATTTGCAGAGTTGAGCATCAATAAAACCTCAATATTTTCTCAATTAACCATATAATTTACATCTTATGTGCTGAAAGCATCCTGAACATGTTGGTGAGTAGAGTTGGTCTTGAAGTAGGGGGTCTGGGCAGGAATACATCCAAAGGAAGTTACGGTTAGGGTGTATAAATGGTCAACCCTTCCCAGCCCTGAGTGGGTTGTGTCTTCACATGAACCCTCAGTTCACATGCTTTTCATTACAGAGGAACACGATCCTGGAAGCCATCGGGAATGTACTCTGTCTACAAAGAGAAAATGGGAAGTTTGCTCAGGCCTTGAATGGTTCGGAGACAATGACGTTTGATATTAATCAGATACGTCTACTCCAAAGCAACCATCAAAACTGCAGATTTGGGAAGAATAGATCTTAAAGGATCTGTGACTAACTATTATTACTAATAAAGATCTGGAAAGAAATTAGGCCGGAATGAAAGAGAACACTTTGATGTACTTTAGAGTAAAAGGAATTAGTTTTAACTCATCTGATTTTTCAAATGATTAGTTTGAGTTTTATAACTTCCATCTGATATCTCTCTATAGTTATGTTTTACTTCTAATATTTATCTACTTCTGAATTTTATATCACTGTGCTAAATTATATCCAGGGATTAATAATAATAATGGTAATGGGAAGTTCCTTCCATATTAATAAATCTCCTCTGTGGGTAGTCATTTGTGGCCTGCCCATAGAAAAACACAAGTCAGTGAAATTTGGGCAGGTGTCTCTAAGACATAATTGGCCTACATCTTGAGAAAGAAATCAGGCAGGAGTGAAAATATGAGATTGTGAGGACCTGGGCTTCAGAGTGGAACAGGCTCTTTAATTTCTGATGGAGAAATTAAGAAGTTGGAGCTTTGGAAAAGTTAACATTTGGTTTTAAGCATTAAGATGAGATGACATTCAATGGTGAACCTCAAGTGGAAAGGGAAACCTGGAGCGGAGGGCAGAGTAAACTGAAAACAGATCGGAGAGGGGAGCGGCCAAGTTGAGGGATGAGGGCAGGAAGTGGAGTCATGAGGGACAGAGCCCGTTTGACAGAGGAAATGCAAATGGAGTTTTGGCACAAGAAAGTGAAGGTATGGGCGTGGATGGTGCCCTCGAGGTTATGAAAACAGATAGAAGCTTGAAAGTAGGGCAGTGAGTGAATTGATCAAATCAAGATAAATGTTTGCTAGTTTAAAAAAAACAAAAAACTTTAACTCTGTATCATTCTCCTAAATCTTTTAGTTAAAAAATTAGCCATAGGTTTTTTTTAAGACTATTATCATTTGTAAGGGCATACATTTTAGTGCTATTGTTTCAGAACTATTAAATCAGCTCTGTAACTAGCTGAGGTGTTCTACCACCCTAGATGACTTCTGTATAGAAACACTTTCCCTCCTAAATCTCTAAAATTCACAAATGTTAAGGTCCACTCCAAGTTTTAGCTAACAGACTATTGATAGAATAGGTACAATATTCAGAAAACCAAAATCCCAGCAATTGGGGCCATGGAGATAATTAATACTCGTAACTCAAGAGAGGTGTATTTCTTTCCTGCCTGCAAGCAACTCCCCTAAGATTTACGTAGCACTGTTGACGTTTGTAGGAAACTTTGGCAGAGAGCAGCTCGGCATCTTGCCTGAATACTCACAATTAAAAGAGTGAATGTGGACTGGGCGCAGTGGCTCAGCCTGTAATCCCAGCACTTTGGAAGGTTGTTGCGGGAGGATCTCTTGGGAACAGGAGCTTAAAACCAGCTTGGGCAACACAGCAAGACCAACTCGGCAAAAAATAAGAAAAAAATGAAATGGGCATTTTTGTGCCCATCTGTAATCCCAGCTACGTGGGAGGTTGAGGTGTCAGCCTGAGTGACAGAGTGAGAACCTGTCTCTAAAGAGAAAAAAATAAAAAGGAATTAAGGTAAGTGTGAAGGAGTTCATGGTCAGCTGAAAATGGCAGAAAAAACCCAAAACATTACAAGTTGAAAAATACATGTTAGGAAAATGTATTTGTAGTCATTAGATTAGGACTTTTATAGTTTTTGGCCAGGGCTAGGTTTGAACCCACCACCTCTGGCATATGGGGCCGGCACCCTACTCCTTTGAGCCACAGGTACCACCCTAGATTAGGACTTTTAAACTTGGGACATTTTAGGAGCAAAATTTTGGCTGGAAAAAGTCAAGAAATAATGTTGTGTTTTCTACTTTAAAATTAGCAGGCAAAAATATACAGTTCACCTCTGGAAAATCAACCGGTCAACAGTGCCTTTGCCCCCAAGCCAGCAGTCATGAGGGAGGAAAGTGGCATGCCGCCTCCCTGGGATGCCCCCCTGCTGGAGAACGAGTTTTTCCAAGGTAAGTGTATGCATCAGTATTGCTTTTGGAACTCCTGGTGCTAAAGGAAGCCAATAATAATTACAGTTTATGGTAGAGTGCTCAACACATATCAGTCCCTTTAGCTACTGTGTGTGCGTATGTGTTAAGTACGCCAAGAAGGAGCCCTGTAGTTACTTTGTGTGTGTGTTAAGTACACCAAGAAGGAGCCCTGTGGTTACTTTTGAAGTCTTGAAGAGGATGCTGATATATTATTAACACAGATATGAAGTAACCTCATGCTTAAATCTAATCTAATCAAAATTCTCAGATCAAGGACTAATAAATGCATGGAATAGTAATAATGTTTAATATTTAACCTCAGGTCAGGGAACACATCTACAAAGTTTGCTGTTATTTTTATTTATTTACTTTTTTCAAGACAGAGCCTCAAGCTGTTGCCCTGGGTAGAGTGCTGTGGCATCACAGCTCACAGCAGTCTCCAACTCCCAGGCTTAAGCAGTTCTCTTGCCTCAGCCTCCCAAGTAGCTGGGACTACAGGCGCCCGCCACAAGGCCCAGCTAAAGTTTGCTGTTCTTAATAGACTCATTTTTCCTGATCAGGACCAAGTGCACTGTGATGAAATTTAATTGTCACTAAGCAATTAACCTTGTGCAATAAATAAAGATAACAAACTGAAACAGATGCCAAAAGTATCACATGTATCTTATTATTGTCTAGTTCACCTTTACATAGGTTATTCTATGTCAGAATAAGTTTAGTCATTTAAGAAGTTAACTCTAAAGTCAACACCAGCTTCACCTTGAGGAACCAAATTCAGTTTGCAATGTTAATGAATAACATGACCTCTAGCCTATTGTGTTGGACAGGTCTGGTGGTCACAGGGAGACATTTGCCTGGACAGTCACCCTAGGGATTCTGTTCAGTTATATGCTTCCTGGCAAAGACTAGAGGAAAACCTCTGTTCTAACATAAAGGTTTTGTTTGATAGAAAAAAAAAAAAAGCACTATTTGGGGAGGGGGGAAATAAAAAATAAAAAAGAAAAGCAAAACAGAAATTTTTCCCACCTTAGGCACTGTGAGTAAAACAGCATTGTTAATCTGGGATTCTGATGACTTTGAATAATTTAAAATCCTATTTGTTTTGTTTCATTTGCCTCACCCTATACTTGGGCACTGCTTGATGATTTTATTATGACTATAGGGAATAGGTTATTTCAAGGACTAGGGATAAATTTTTTTGCATTAAAACATCAGCAGATGGGGGTTGGGCGCAGTGGCTCACACCTGTAATCCTAGCAGCCTGGGAGGCCGAGATGGGTCAACTGCCTGAGCTTACTGGTTTAAGACCAGCCTGAGCCAGAGGGAGACACCCCCCCAACAAATAGCCAATGAGGTTGCTGTGAGCTTTGACACCACAGCACTCTACCAAGGGCGACAAAGTGAGATTCTAAATAAAAAATCAACAGATGATTCCCTAAAGAATTCCTTAATTGTAGATTTTATTTTTTCCCCTTAGTCACAGATTCTTAATGCTTAAGACTAGTTTTTCTGTTGGCAGCACAAACTTAAAAGCATCAACTTGTAAATAACACAGAGAAGGGAAAATCCCGAGCAAATGTAAAGATTCCCTTTAGCACCTGCCCTAACATAATTGGCATGTCACACGCACATCCTACCCATGTGTGCTGAGACGCTGATACGCCTCACTTTCTCCGCCATCCTACAGTTAAAATCAAAATTCTGAATGACAAGCAATTTAAAATAACCAAGGAGAGGTAGCATTTTGTGTAACTCAGAAGGAGAGATTTCTATAAATGAAAAACTTCTTCAGTAATCTAAACAATGCTATAACATTTCTCCTTTCAGATTTGATTTTCATTCATGAATATTTCTTTAACAACCATATAACTTGTGTTTGTTATAAATATGGTCAAATATATGGCTTACAGGGTGGATCTTAGAGAATCTGAAAACCTCAAAAGGTTGTGGTTCTATTCAAAGTCTCCCAGGTCTTTATTGAGGAAATATGATTAAATAAACACAATGTAATGAATAACCAATCATGCACTGAAAATGCTATGATGTCGGAGATCACAGAGACTGTGGTCCTAGTAAGTCTGAGCCCTTGGTCTTGCCTTGGCCTGCGTCCTCAGTATCGTAAGGTCACTGGGCCCTGTCTAGGATCCCACCCTCCGACCTTGTTACTGAGACAAGAGTAGTCATTGCTGGACAACAGCAGCTTCGTGTCTTTTTTTTTTTTTTTTTTTTTGAGACAGAGCCTCAAGCTGTCCCCCTGGGTAGAGTGCCGTGGCATTACAGCTCACAGCAACCTCCAACTCCTGGGCTCAAGCGAGTCTCCTGCCTCAGTCTCCCAAGTAGCTGGGACCACAG